>PVJS01009225.1:0-50937 GCA_004027185.1 Glis glis
TTTTTTTTTTTTTTTTTGCGGTACCAGGGATTGAACCCAGGGGCATTCTACCTCCGAGCTACACCCTGGCCCTATTTTTTATCCTTTATTTTGAAACCGGGTCTCACGAAGTTGCAGAGGGCCTCACTAAGTAGAGAAAGAGAGAGAGAGAGAGAGCTGAGGCTGGCCGCGAGAGAGAGAGAGAGAGAGAGAGAGAGAGAGAGCTGAGGCTGGCCGGGAACCTGGATCCTCCAGTCTCAGCCTCCTAAGTACTGGGATTACAAGCGTGCGCCACCACGCCCGGCTCAATGTACCTATTTTTAAATTATGATTAGTATATTAGAATTAATGTTTTATTAGTCTCTGAAATAGCTCCATTCTCGAAACTGTGCAATTTATTAAGAGTCGAACATTCCTGGTTAAAAAGGGTTTTGAAAACTGAGCATGGTGGTGTGCAGCTGTGGTTCCAGTTACTGAGGAAGGAGGATCATTTGAGCCCAGGAGTTTAAGTCCAGCCTGGGCAACATAGGGAGATCCCCATCTCAAAAAAAAAAAAAAAAAACAGGACGAAAACAAAACAAACAAAAAACCAACAACAGACTATGGAGCCAAGGGTGGCCTTCTATGGGAAAAGTGGTGCAGTTACATATATGTGAAATTGCTTTTTGACTATAATCTAATGCCGTTTTCATGTATATAATTTAGCATCATTTTCTTGGGAGCCAAGGGTAAATGGAACTAATTACAATGAGTTGTATATGTCTCCAGAAAAAAAAAAATCAATTCTTCCCATTGAACAAGTTAAACAACCTCTGGCCAAAGAAGAAATTGTTTTCTGCAGTGTTCTGGAAGAAGTGGTAAGGTGGAGATTCCAGTCAGTATGGCAAGCTGTTGGGTAATTAAAAGACAATAACGGAAGAGCAGAGCAGAGCACACTTCACACGGCATACTCTGCTCGGTGCAACGTTGATCTCATTTGAATCTTATACTAGTACATTACTTTCTGGAGAGAACCTAAAGACTAAGTTGTTATTGAATGAGGGTAAAGAAAAATGCAGAGGGGAGGTGATACGAATCACATTGTAAGATGAAAGTGCTTCTTATCAGTTTGAGAAGAAGGAAAATATCTCTGGCGCCACCCTCCTGGGGCACTCTGCAAAATATAGGCAGCCTCGATTTCAGTCAATTTCTGGAGCATAGCTTAGCATTTAGTACTACCCATGCCATCGGATGCAGTGCTCCTTTAGGGTCCAAAGCTCCACACTCGATGAACAACAGGAAATGTAGCACGACCTCAGTTTTAAAAATAAAGTATCAAGACCCAGGGCAACCAAGTCCTTGTGCTTCCATCGTCTGCAATGTTATTAAGATATCACAGGAAGAGTGTGGCAGCTGGCTGTCCCTGTGCCCTCTCTCACGGTTGACTCCTTCAGACACCACCTGGGTAGCACTGGTCCTCACACTTGTTAAGTGAACACAGACAAGGCTAAGCAAGAGGTACTTTCACTCTCAGCCTGGATGCCCCATGTGATTGCATGCATATATGTGCTTTTGATTTATTTACTGAAAAAGCTACAGTCTGCTCTGTATTTATCGGCTGTGTGCTAAGCACCGTCCTAGACATTTAATAGGCCTTATTCTCACATAGCTGTAGTAGGCAGCATTTACATTATTTTATTTTTGATACTAAAGGTTGAACCCAGAGGCATGCTACCTCCAAGCTACACCCCTAGCCCTGTTTTATTTTTTATGCTGAAACAGGGTCTCACTAAGTTGCTGAGGCTGGCCTTGAAACTGCGATCCTCCTGTCTCAGCCTCCCAAGTACTGAGATTATAGGTGTGTGCTGCCACGCCTGGCTTCATTGTTTACTTTTGATAGTTGAAGAAATTGAGACTCACAGAGATTAACTTGAACTAGATGATAACTAGTTAACAATAAATCTGACAAAAGACGTAATGAGTCATCTGTATGTGACACACAGAGTCTGAATGCTGAGCATTACCATTTGTGATGGTGGCATTTTAGAGGGCTAGATGGTTTATACTCCCTCGGCACATCCTTTCCAGTGCAGTGACTGATTCGAATTCATTGCTGGCAACATTCCCAACTTTTCAAAATGCTAACCAAAAAGGATCATAGTAATCATGCAACCCTCCTGTTGGGAATTTTGAAATTAGTTATCACATCTAAGCCTACCTAAACTGAGTCATATTTACAACTACATCATTTTTTTTATCATTCAATGATAAATTTTTTTTCACTAAAATTAAGATGTAAATCATGCTGTCATTCGAAGACATCAGAGATGTGAGCCACACAAATCAGTTATCTATTCAGTAAGTGTTTGGCATTGACTTCAGTTATGAATCAGCATGCTTTTTCTTCAAATTTGCCACTAAAAAGTGTTTTTGAATTCCTGGGGTCAGAATTGACCAAAAGTAAAGTTGCCCTTCTTTTGAAAGCATTGAGAGACTTACATTTATAAGTGTGTGAATACATACTTCATTGACTAATGTTATAGTGAGCTGCTAAGTGCTTCCTATTTCTATTCAAGAGAAAGGGAGTCTAAAATGCTAAAGAAGTGATTGACAACCCAGTCTAATGCAAATCCCAACCCACCGGCAACTGTCAAGGCGCTTACACAGAAACAATTTCTATCTACTTCAAAACTGACATGGGTACTCATTTTGGTTCAATGTTCATTGTGCATAAATGGAAAGGTTCTTACACAATTCAACATGTACGGTTTTCTGTCCACTGACAGAGACCACTCCCTAGCCAAAGTTCAGCTCTAGAGTTTTGTGGGGCTGGGTGCTTACAAAAATTGGAGTCTCTCTTTAAGAAAAAGAATCTAAATTCCCAAGTACAAAATTAGTCCCTGGGTTTCGGGAAGGTGCTGCACGTGAGCTTTATTAGCTTCATGGTAAATCAGCTTGTGTCTCCAGCAAAAGATTCTCACTGTATTTTCAGGCATTTGCTGATTAAAAACATGTACCTGATTTGTTTGCAAGAGGACAATTACAGTTATTTCATAAGCGAATTATGATGAATCTAAGTAAATCAATTTAAGCCAATCAAAAGGACAATTTACATATTATTCAGAGTTCAATAATAGCAATCTACTTTTAGTGATTAAATACAATATGTATTAATTCTTATTTGTTCCATACTCAGAATTCTAAAATATATAATAATTTAGAGTAATATGAATAAATTTACAGGGTAGTTAAGGATGTATTGGGGATATGCTGTGTAGGAGAAAAATTTAAAACATGGATTGGGCTCTGTTTAGCAGTCTTTGAAGTTGCCTATTAATCTAGATTCAAGACAGGTGAGGAGATAGAGGACCAACTCATCTTAATCAAGGCATCAGGGCTCTTTCTAAATAATATGAAAGAAGAAGAGTATTCATGAATAGCTTTTAGAAATTCCAGGAGAATCAAGTTCTGTGGGTTAGGAAATGAGACAATTATCTACATTGTTAAAGTGGTAGGAATTCTCCTTTTGTCTAATGATTTTCAAGTTAGGCAAAGGTATCTTTAGAACTGCATTACAAAATAATTTCCTTGGTTTTCCCACTACACTTGCAGCATGTGGACACAGTTGAATGTAGATTCCCATTCCCCTTAATTCTAAAGAGAAAGGCTTTTTTATGTGCTTTTATTGGTGCATTGTAGTCTCACATCATAATTTAAATCATGTTGACATTGATATATAAGCACTCAGCATTTGGTACCCCTCCTTTCCGCCCTTCCCGATACAGAGTACTGCGGTTGACATTGGTATATTCACATATGTACATATAGTTGATGGTAGTAATTCCATTTATGAATCTCAGTCTTCCCCTTCCCCTTCCCTTAGACCACCTCCCTGGCTCCACTGAGGCTTCTCCTCCATTGTCTGGAGTCCCTCTGGTATCCCAATTACCCCCTAACTTCCACATATGAGAGAAAACATATGAACTTTCTGAGATCGGCTGAACTCACTTAACATAATGTTCTCCATGTCTTTCCATTTTCTTGCAAATGGCATAATTTTATTCTTCTTTATTGCTGAGTAGAATTCCATTGTGTGTATTTCCCACAATTTTGTAATCCATTCACCTGTTGATAGACACCTAGGTTGGTTCCATAATTTGGCTATTGTGAATTGTGCTGCTATGAACATGGTTATGCATACATTACTATAATTCTCTGGTTTCACCCCTTTGGGAAGATACCCAGGAGTGGTATAACTGGATCATATGGTGGATCCATTCCCAGTTTTCCAAGTAATCTCCACACTGATCTCCATAGCGGCTAAACTAGTTTGCAATCCCACCAACAGTGTAGAAGGGCTCCTATTTCCCCACATCCTCGCCAACATTTATTGTTTTTTGACTTCTTGATGATTGCCATTCTGACTGGGGTTAGATGGAATCTCAGTGTAGTTTTGATTTGCATCTCCCTGATTGCTAATGATGTTGAACATTTTTTCATATATCTATTGGCCATTTCTGTCTCTTCTTTTGTGGTCTATTCATTTCGTTCACCCATTTCTTGATTGGGTTATTTGTTTTTTTAGTGTAGAGTCTTTTAAGTTCTTTATTACATTGTAGCATATTCTAGATATTAGCCCTCTGTCAGAGTAGTATAACTTGCAAAGATCTCCCATTCCTTAGGCTTTCTCTTTAGATTTGATGGTTTCTTTGATGTGCAGAAACTTTTTAGTTTAATGCTATCCCATTTATTAATTCTTGTTTTAATTTCCTGGGTTTTGGTGGCCTTGTTGAGGAAGTTCATGCCTATGCCAATATGTTGGAGTGTTGAACCTATGCCCTCCTCTAGTAATTTCACCGTCTCTGGTCTAACCTCCAGGTCTTTGATCCATCTTGAGTTGACTCTTGTGCAGGGTGAGAGGTAAGGATTTAGTTCCATTTTTCTACAAATGGATATCCAGTTTACCCAACACCATTTGTTTAAAAGGCTGTTTTTTCTCCAACATATGTGTCTGGCACCTTTGTTGAAAATCAATTGGCGATAAGTTTATGGATTTCTGTATCTTCTATTCTGATCTATTGGTCTGTGTCTAGTGAGACTCATCAACCTGGTGAGATCCTGTTTCAAAAATAAAAAAAAAATGCCGGGTGTGGTGGCGCACGCTTGTAATCCCAGTACTTTGGGAGGCGGAGACCGGAGGATCCGGGTTCGCAGCCAGCCTCAGCTCTCTCTCTCTCTCTCTCTTTCTCTCTCTCTCTCTCCCTGTCTCTCTCTCTCTCTCTCTCTCTCTACTTAGTGAGACCCTCTGCAACTTCGTGAGACCCAGTTTCAAAAATAAAGTATAAAAAATAGGGCCGGGGGCGTAGCATGGAGGTAGAACGCCCCTGCGTTCAATCCCCGGTACCGCAAAAAAATAAATAAATAAATAAAAATAAGTAAATAAATAAAATAGGGTTGGGGGTGTAGCTTGGAGGTAGAATCCCCTGGGTTCAATCCCCAGGGACGGACACACACACACACACACACACACATACACATTTACTACTACTAAAAAAAATGTATCTGTGGGTGATAAGGATGCTGCAGAAACCACAGTTTGAGGACAGAACTCTTGATCTAGTCCATCATGTGGCTCTAGTTTCTCATCTGTAAATGGGAATGTTGCCTGGAAGGATGTCTAAGGTACCTTTCAGCATTAAACACTGCATAATCCCCTAATTCTGAGACACTTTCCAGATACAGACCCGTGAGGCCCATCCTGTTGGTTTGTATTATATTTCTTCAGTGCAGTCTGTGAAGTATGATAGTCTTCAACTATGATTCCTTTTGCTACTCTTTAAAGAATGATCCTTAAAGCACTGTGATATATTTTTTATTGACTGAAAGACCCAGTCTAAGTGCAAAATACCACATAGTGCACTTATGGCTGATATAATGATTTCTGACAGCTCAGATTGGAAGGATTGCCAAAAAAGATTTTAAAAATATGAATTTACTCAGAAATTTACAAAAGTGAAAAATGGAAACTATCATTGTAGCAAATAGTTTTTCGAAAGATTTTAATTTTGTATATACAAATATGACAACCACAAATTGTTTGATACTGTTCTTTTGCTAGAAAACAACAAACACTCATCGCCATGACTTCTCCCCCATCATAATACGGCCGGTGCTTTTCAGTAAGTAGATATGAAACTTTATGTCCATAGTTTCCCCAGAACTTACAGTGCATGCCAACCAGATTTGCACTCTCTCTGAAGTTGAAATCACCATAATAACATCATATCATACATCAACTGATTAGATAAAGTACCAGTGGAAAGTCAAGATCTGCTGTACAGAACCATTACACACTATCATCATTCTTATCTCTACCATGCCTGTTTATGACAAGCATTTCACATTCCCCAAGTAGATGTCAAATAGAAATCTCCCAAATCAGCATGTTTATTCTTTTTTGATATTATTCCATTTTGTAGCAAGAGTTTCAGACTTTACTTGCCTACACCCAAGATCTCATGAAAATTTCCTTCAATTTCTCTCTTTTTTGGGGGGGGTTACTGAGGATTGAACCCAGGGGCATTATACCTCCAAGCTACATCCACAGCCCTTTAGAATTTTTTTTATTATTTTGAAACAGGGTCTTGCTAGGTTGCTGAGGATCTTGTTAAGTTGCTGAGGTTGGCCCTGAACCTGCAAGATCTACTCTATATCTTTTTTTCTTACTTCCCAACAGGGTGTTCTTTCTTAAATTAAGAGAGACTTATATTAAGAAAAGAATGGGTGCCGGGCGTGGTGGCGCACACTTGTAATCCCAGTACTTTGGGAGGCGGAGACCGGAGGATCCAGGTTCGCAGCCAGCCTCAGCTCTCTCTCTCTCTCTCTCTCTCTCTCTCTCTCTCTCTCTCCCTAGAGAGGCCCTCCGCAACTTTGTGAGACCCATTTCAAAATAAAGTATAAAAAAATAGGGCCGGGGGTGTAGCACAGAGGTAGAACGCCCCTGGGTTCAATCCCCAGTACCGCAAAAAAAAAAAAAAAGAAAGAAAGAAAAGAATGGTGAAAGTTGCAGGACAGTGCTACTTCCTAATGTCATACCTTTGTTTAAAGAATGAGTCCTCTCTGAATGTCACCTCCCCTTACCTGTCTGTGTATTGACAATAGTGATGCATATATATCACCTGTTTTCATTCCTCAGCCAGCTCGTTCGTGCTGTCTGCTCCACCCAGCCTGCCCTCCTTGTTCTTCCCACTCTCGGCCAAGTTTTTTCTTCTTCCTTAGAGCTTCATCCCGTGAGTCCTCTCTGGCCAGCAATGTTTTCTACTTACAGCTAGTTCTTTATAATGCAGTTCTCTGTGCTAACAGCAACTCTTCAGAGATCTCTTCACGATCACACCTCCTACCCCACCCCATGCTTCTGTTATCACCAATAAAAATATTTTTATAAACCTGAGCTTACTGTGAGCATCATCTACTAGAAGGCTGGTTCCATGATATCAATGGATTGTGTGAATTTTGCCCACAGCTTGGTTCCCAATGTCCAGAATAAGGGGAACAAATAAACTCAAGATGCCCTCAAAAAAGCCAAGATGAGTAAATGAAAAGAGGAAGAAACGAAGAGGACAGGGCTTAGGGGATCTTTGCTGCAGGCAGGCATGCTTGATTTGCAGTTGCATAGGTCTGTGCAGTTCCTAATGCTGTGCAATGAGAAACTGGACCAGACGGTTTCTGTTCGTTCTACCTTTGACACGTCATGAATTCAGTGTCAAGTCCCATCCCTGGACACAGAAATTGCTAGGAATTGCCAGTCTGCCGTAATCTCTCCCTCCTCCTAACTCAAAAGTTATGTTTTCTACCTCTGGCACCTAAGTATTATTTCTGGTACAACAGTGATGCCAATCGCTAGATTAATTACCCTACCCTTCATTCTCTTTCTCATAAGTAGGTCTTGTTTTTCCGAGATGTTCTTTAGGGAAGAACTCTTTTATGGTATTGTTTGTTTCCCTTTCTCCGTTACCAGATATGTAAGTTTAGAGCCCATTGTGAAAGAACGCTGAGAACATTACCAATCTCGCCTAAGCTTCACCACATCCTCGTCAGGCAGGAGACATTCTCACCCTCCAATTTCCCACATGGCTTATTTACTAGAAGTTGGCATCAGTATTCCAATCTGATTTCATAATTGACACAGCTTTCACAGAACAAAAGCAAATCTCAGCATTTGGCTGCGAGGCTGACCCCCTTCTAGTCTTCACAGCAGCGATTTCAGAAGAATTTGCATGAACAAGTGGTTTAATCTTCAAGGGTAATTTGAGAACCTGCTAGATAAAACAGCTACCATTAGTCTACCCATTGGATATACTCAAATCCAAGTTTATATCTACTTTGATGCTTAAATTGCAAGCTAATTGCTTTCATCTGAACCAGACAGGATAATTCACCTTCAGGCTTCTGAATCCAAGGCTGATCACGTAGAGACTGGAATGAGCAGGGTAGCACTGGGGCACTTTCAGAACTGACTGTACTCTTAGCGTGTGTGCTTTATTTTTCTTCTTTTATTCAAAAAGAACATGAATGTTAGTTCTCTTGGAGCAGCAACCTAAGAAGCAAGGGCCAGGGTCTGCTGTGACTCCATACTCACGTGGAAAGGAGGTCTCTGCCCACCAGAACTCCCGCAGTGGTCTGAGAGTACAGTGCAAAGGTTATTCACATAGTAGTACATCCCTCAAGAGAAAGACCTTTGCAGAATGAATCCTTTATGGTTTTAGATTCATTTTTAAAAATGTATCCTAAGCCGCTAATTTATGCCACAAAGATACACAAATACATACATGCATTACTAAAGTGTTAGCTAATTATTTAAAAGAATTTGGTATTTGTTTTGTTCGATGTTTCAATGATCAGTGATTGTTCTGAATACTATTTACTTGCTTAGCTTTTATCAGCAAGCTGGCAATAGGACAGATAACTTCTATGTGCAATATTTTCAGGGATTTTATTTTTATTCCTTAGTAAAACTGTTGAACATAGAAAAACCAAAGGAAGGAAGAGAGCCTGGTAAATGTTTTTCTGCACAAACCATGAAGGGAATAGAAAAAAAAGTGCACTTTCACAACCAATTACACACCTAGCAAAAGCGATTCACAACTAAATGCGAGAGAAAGTTACAACCTTTTAAAGTATTAATATGACTAGCTAAGAAAAATACAACTAGAAATGTTATAGAATTCTATATATTAAGTATACCCTCTGCTTTCAATATGTGTAGCATATTTTAATATTCATGTCAAATTTGTTATTTTACCTAGGGGTGAAGAGAGAGAATAATATCATTGCGTTTGACCATAATATATAAGAAAACACTTTAAATATCACGAAGCCCTCAACAGCTACATGGCTCACTCCCTTGCCTTCTTGAAACATTTGTCCAATGGTGCCTCTTTAGCAGAGTCACCCTGATTTGATTAAAACTTGTAATCTTAACCCTTGCCCCAAAGCTGTAGCCCCCCTTATTTCTTTCCATAGCATTTATCACTATCTTACATAAAATACAATTTATTTTATCTATTACCTAGTATCTAGTTTTCCCAACCAGCATTTAAGACAAGTGTTTTTGTCTTTCTTTTTCTTCCATTGCTGTATCCTTAGTACATATACACACAAAATAATGGCATAGATTGTTACAATTATTTCCTGATGCTTCACAGGTACAAAAGATGATGAAATCAGAATATGATTAATAACAGATTTCCTAGAAAAAATAATGCCTTTGATTCTCTTAGGAGATATTAATCATAAAAGTAAACTTACTAATTGGTCTTAATCTACCAGGACGCAGTTACCAAAAGAGTAGGATTGTCAATTAACAGAAGTTAGTTCGCTTTCATAGCACTTGCCCAATGTATTTTGGTCTTTATCAACAAGGGTAAGCCCTAAAGAATGGTGTGGAAGAAGCAACCTATGATGTGTTCAGTAGATACCACACCACTCCCTGGGTGCCCTTCATTTCTGTTACCTTTGCAAAAAGCAACATAATGACTGAGACTAGTATTTATGTGGGTTCTTTTGAGAATCCTCCATGTTCTTTCAATATTATTTGAAAGAAAATAAATGTTTGTAAAAATCATGTTTCCTGCTTCTGTCATCAAAAATATAAATTATTATCATACATGTGCTTTTCCAATTTTGCCAGTGGAGAGAATAATAGCAATAGACTAAGTAACTTTTTGTCACTGTTATCACAGCTAGAGTGTACAAAGCCTTAATATTACTGTGTTTCTTTAGGATGAAACATGGAATCTTAAGTTGTATCTATGGTGATTAAGAAGAAAGAGCTTCCGAATCCAAAAGCAGTAACACAACTGAGAAACTCTCATTAAGAATTAACCTTAGTGTGTTCTTTGGTTTACAAGCTTATGTTTTTAGTTTTAATATACTTTTATTGGTGCATTGTAATTATACATCATAGTGAGAAACTTGCTTTTTACTTAACAAACAGTTCTGGAACAAAAACATTCTCTGAAGATGTTATACAAAGTATAATGCTTATATTTAAAATAACCTTGACAAACCTGGATTCTTTGCACTTTCAAAATAGGCAGTAGCACCCTGTTGGAGCCCTAAAAGTCAAGAGACTCCAGCTACGACAATCAGACAGAGAAATTACAGTAATCAAAGAGGGATAACACATTTCCACATGATGCCCTTTGATGTATTTACTTTCCTTCCTAATCAAGAAAGGAATTCAGGGTCAGGAGTATAGGAAGGGTTCCTAATATCCTAAGTCTCTTCCTTATACAACAAAGAGACACACACAAATACACACATTACTAAAAACAACCAGAAATTTTCCACTGTTCGTTACTTAGAAATCTTGGCTAATAGAACCTCACAACTAAGGCAATATAAGATCATAACTCACTTTCAGGCACCTAATATGAAACATACAGTTTAACTTAACTTTTGTCTCTCAGCTTCTTTAAAAATAACTGCTCAAACATTTCCTTATAAAGGATGTAAGTGTGTCACATAAACTTCATTAATATTTCCATATGTTATACCAGGTTTGGTATTAAAGTAGATCTTTATAACCTCCCTGATAAACTTGCTGGTAACACTATTTTAAAAATAACCTAATGGAGAGGGTATGGGTATACAAAGGGAACTACACCATGTGATGTGAGCATGTATGTTTGTATCACTTTGAATCTCACTATGATGTATAATTACATTGCACCAATAAAAGTATAAAAACAACCTAATTTACTGAAATGGTGATTTAGACCAATCACCCTTATTTACATAATTCAAAAATGATAAAATAGTCCATTCTAGTCATCAGGTTTGGAATTTAAATATTAAATCTTCTGTTATAAACATGAATTTTTATATGCTTTATACCTCCTCTAGAGTCTTTCCTCTTTTCTCTCTCCTTTCTCCTCATCTTTTACTCCTCTTTCTCCTTTCTTTTTCCTCCTTCTTCTCCTTCTAACCCTTATCTATCATTCTTTGGCCATGTAACTCAAAGATGCTTACTTGGCTGAGTTTCAACTTTTGCATCTGTAATCTAGGCTTAAACTCTGCAGGGCTATGGATATGATCAAAGATCAGGTATGCAAGTACCTTGCCAGTCATACGACACACAGTAGGTTCTCAGTAAATGCTTGTTACTATGAGATGACTGGCCCTGCAAGAAAATAATAATTACTTTTCAAAAGTCAAATGGGAAAACGCCTTTCTGCTCATACAGAAAATGCTTTTCTAAAATGTTTCTTGCAGAATTTACTTCAGATGTGATACTTTCAGATTTAAGTAAACATACTATTGAAGTCAATTGCAATACAAGAGCATCTCCAAAGCTGTTTATTGGCTATAGATTGCTATCTAGATGCTAACACTGCATCACAAAATCATTTCTTAGGTATTGATATGGAATATTATCCATCCTTGTTACATACATATTCTAACTTGTTATTTCAAAACTGAGAAACACATATTTAATTGTATAGACATCATTTTCCTTTCACTTTAACGTATTTTTAAAATGTCAGAACCGGCCGAGCATGGTGGCACACGCTTGTAATCCCAGTACTTGGGAGGCTGAGACAGGAGGATCACAGGTTCGCAGCCAGCCTGAGCTACTTAGTGAGGCCCTCCGCAACTTAGCTAGATCCTTTTCAAAATAAAAGAATAAAATAGGGCTGGGGGTGTAGCTCAGAGGTAGAATACACCTGGGTTCAATCACCAGTACCACACACACACACACACACACACACACACACACACACACACAAAGTCAGATCCAGACTTTTGTTATTAATAATGTATAAATATTGATTCATTTGTTGTGATGAATGTACCAGAAGATGTTAACAACAGGGAAAACTGGGCGGAGGGAATAGGGTAGGTCTCTATCATTTCTTTGCAACTTTTCTGTAAATTTAAAACTATTCTAAAAATATATAAATTTATTTAAAAATTTAGAATTAATTCTAGCCCTGGTAAGTTCAAGAGGAAAGTCTGTTAAAGTCTAAGAATATAAAATAGACTTTTTAAAAAAGTAATATGTTCTTATCTATTAAATCAACACCGTCTAGGAACCTTACACAGTCCAGGAATTAGCTTGGGTTTTGTGCAGAGGCCGTGGACTTCTAGATCATCAACTTTTCATTCACAATCTCATATACTCCATTATCTCAACTGAAAAGTTAATCAGCATGTTGTGATACTGGACAGACCCCACACTTGGGGAGGGCAAGAACATAACCTACCTGCCAAGACAGGACTGAGTTTGTTTCATCGCTGAAACTGCTCACCAAAGCCAGATATTGAACATTATATAGGAGAAGGTTGGAGACAAAAAGGGCAGAAATAAATGATATACAGAGGGGTGGCCCTAAAATTAAATGAACAATTCTTTTGTGGTGACAAACTCAGGGTATGTTACTGGTGAAGATTCTATGGCAGAAGATAGTACAATTAACATTGTGTAGATCACATTGAAATGTGTGATCAAGGGGAAGACATTTTTTATTGTTCATCAATAATATGGAATTATTTGAAAGAACCTTCCTACTTTAATGAACATCTACCATGGTGAAGCAATGGAAGATACAATAAAGGATTAAGATACATACAAGCTTTCCCCAGACTACACAACTATTGAGACAATCACACAGGGCTTGTAACATCAATTTGTTTGCAATTACCTTGCCAAGCTTAAAAAAGAAATAACAACCACAGATCTTAGAAGGATCACAAAGGACAGTGTAATATTCCTTCAGGAAGATCTTGTATGTCTTCCCTAATAAAAATGTCTTACATTTAAAAAGGCTTTTTATTTGCTCTACAAACTACTTTTTTATTTTTATGATGCAGAAGAAGGCAATTCATGAAACCAGCTATGAAAATAGTCGTGTTCGGTTGCTTTGGCTCTCAAATTTCCCATCCGTGACAGTCATTAGGCAGAGACTATGCCATCTGGAACTGATCCTCAGCCTCTAATGCACTGATAATGCCTTTTGACTCACGCACGCAATAAGGAGACAATCGCTTCTAATGCGATCCGTTGTGTGCATTGTTTATGTCCTCAGTGCATTAGTGAGGAATATGAGGAGATGAGGAAAAATCGATGGAGTCTGCTTGCTCTTCTGTCCTGGTGGTATCACTGCTGCTCGTTACAGCACATATAAGCCATTTTCCCTAAAGAAGTAGTACATGTTGCACCTTCGAATTCTCAGGGCATATATTCATCTCACTTTCTTTTCATTTCCTTGGTCTGTCCAAAATCTGATGCTTAGGACAAGGTGGAGATGCTGATCCACCTGCTTGCCCAGAGGTCAGTTAAAGAAATCACTCATTACCGTTACTTTCCTTACTTTTTTTTCATCTCACCTAATGTCTCTTCAAATAGCAACGAGTACTTGTTCTTTTAAAAAATCAGATACGATTTTATCATTGAACCATTTCTGTGAATTATTGAGAATTTTCATAACTAATTCAACTAAGCCGAACATAGGCTTTTATTCTACTGGGCAATTTGCGTTTAGAAAGGGCTTGTTTTATCACTGACAGTATCCCTTGCATTCCTGCTTGGTGGTATGGAAGCAGAAACACAAGTTGCCTGGCAGGGCCACTCCTGTTGGCATCGTGCTGGGAGTAGGATAGATAGAAGTAACTTATGGAAATAGGAATAAAAATAGTTGTTGTTGTTTTAAAAAACCTAATTATGATCCTTGTTACAACACAAAAGTTTTCTGTTTGAATAGAACATTGTGACTTTTGTCTATCTTGCTTCTTGGTCAAGAGGAGCTCTTTATTCTAACCACAAATTGGCTAGGACACAGTATATTTGCCAAAAGGTTCTTCTAAACATTTATATTTTTCTGACATAAAAGATCTTTTGTTTGTTTTATTCTCTTGACTTGGAAATATCCCATACAATGGGAGATAATTAAAGCAATGTCACACTTTAATATTTTTTAATAACTCAGCACTATGATATAAACCCAAAGGTTTTGTTCTGTTGGTAGTTGTTAGTAAGAAGTTAGAGACTGAGAAACAATCTCTAACTTATTCTGTCTACCACTCTCTCTGTCTCTCTCTCTGTCTCTCTCTGTCTCTCTCTCTGTCTCTCTCTGTCTCTCTCTCTGTCTCTCTCTCTCTCTGTTTCTGTCTCTATCTCTGTTTCTCTCTCTCTCTCTCTCTCTCTCTCTCTCTCTCTCTTTGACTTCCTGTCTCCCTCTCCGGCTTCCTTCTTGTTCTTCTCTGGCCCCCTGTTGGCCTCTCTGGCTTCCCATTTTGCTCTCTGGCTCCCTATTTTCCTCTCTATGGTCTATCTCCTCTCTGGTTTTCTCTCTCCCTCTCTCTAGCTTCCTGTCTGACTCTCTGGCTTTTTGTCTCACTCTTAAAAGAAAGAAACAAACAAAACATTAATTTATTACAAGTGTGTCTGGATCAAAATATATATTCTTTTCAGTATGAATCTATAGATAAAAATTTTTTCGAGAATACAAAACAGAAAGCTTGATAGGAACCTGAAAACTGCATTTTGAATCCAGTTTTTCTTTTGGCATTTATTTTAAAATTAGGGATAAGCCCTTGAGGCAGTGTTTTTAAAACATCTTGATGCCTATGCATCAATCTTCTCAGCCTCTGCTACAGAAACTCTGATGCAGTAGCTGAGGTAGATGCACGCAGATGAGGCCACACTCAGTCCCATGGTGGTCCCTTAGGTATGATCATGGCACAGTTTTTATAGTTATTTATTAAAAATAAAATTTACTGTGCTAAAAGCTTTATGGTACATTAGTTAATCATCTCAGATATGGTAAAAGTGTATATTCACTATCAACTCCTTGCTACATGTACAAAGAATGTATACAACTTGCCCAAGATCACAGAGCCAGCTAAAGGGCAGAACTGGAATTCCAGGAGCATTTCTCAGGAAAGCCCATGCTCATAACCACATCCGAAACATTTTCAGCTACTCTAGAGTGGATAAAAGCTTCCAGTCTCTCTACCACTCAAGATTCATGTATATATGAGGCAGCAGCAGATCAAAGGCAGTACCATTAGGAGGTCTTTTGTGCATGTGTGGGCATCCTGCTACCCAAAGCGTTAATAAGATGGGTGTCCATATTATAAGGATCCTTCCTGGCAGCCTCTCCAATGGCCCTAACCAAGCAATGCTTGGTTGTCTACCCCAGTAGCATTTCCTTATCTGTAATACTAGAGAAATTCTAGACTTTTCTTGTCCTAATCTAACATCTGGAATGGCTAAACAAAAACAAGGAAAATGAACAAGAAAAGAAGACAGGGTTAGGAGAAAGAATGTGAGTAAGAATGTCTTGTGTATTTATATGTGCGTGGGGTTGGGGGAGAAGTGGGTGGTATCATCTGATTAAGAAGAAAGAAGTCAAAAGAAAGTAATCTGTCGAAGTGATTCATGAGCGCTATGGAAGAAAATAGATTTAAAATTTTATAAAGGTCAAGATATCTGAGCATTTATACCTTTGTACTTCCCAGCAACATTTTGGATGTAAAAAAAGTATTGTATCATGCAAAATATTCTAAATTTTTATGATAAATAATTTTTTGTATTTATGGAAATTGATTTTTAAATTATGTATGAAAGTTTATCTTATACTGCATAAGTAAGAATTCTTTAAAATAAATATTTTAAATTTTATCCTTGTCAGAGGCAACTCTATTTCTCATATCCTCAGAACAATAATCTGTTTACTCCTAATGAGCCAAACTTATTTATGTATGATGGAAAGGCGTCATTCACATTTGGTATTATTAGGAATAACATCATTATTGTAAGAATTGGAAAAACTAAAATGTGCCCAGGGCTGCAGTTTTTCAGATTCTTTATTTCATTTCACTTTTCCTTCTTACTTTTCCCCTCTCCTTCCTTTCCTTCCAACTTCCTTTCCTCCTCTCCTTTTCCCCTTCCTCCCTTCCCTCCCTCCCCTTCCTCCCCTCCCTTTCCTCCTTCCTTCCTTCCTTTTTCCTTTCCTTCCTTTTTTCCTTCCTTCCTTCTTCCCTCCCTTCCTCCCTGCCTCCCTCCCACCCTTCCTTCCTTTCTTCCTTCTTTGTTAAGGGAATAGAGTTTGGCTGAGGTGAGATAAAGACGTATCTGAAGACACAAACTAGGGCTCATCAGGGCCAAGTAACTTCAGAACCAGCGGCTAGTTCTTTGATGGTACAGATGAAAAAATACTCAAAGATGTAAAACTAGCCACCTCCAGCCCCATCTCCCAGACAAGTCAACAAGTAAAAATGTAAAACTTAGTTATTCCAGCTTTTCATCCACTGAACACTGCAATATATTTGATTCTGTCCTCAAGAATTACCCCACCAAGAGGAAAAAGGTGCACACTTGGTGTTCACCGGTGTTTCTTTCAGAATTAGCCTTCTCTTATTTCAGCCCAAGATCTGAAACTTGATAAAACACAGAAACTTCCGGGAATTTGGCCAGGGAGATGGAAGTTGTTGCAACTTCTCTCCAAATATGTAACTTGACTTTCTGCTTTAGAACACATTTAAAGTCATTTTTCTTCTCCGTTTTATTTCTCCATTCTTTTTCTTCAATAAAGACAGTGTATAGTTGTCTTTTTCTCAAGTTTGGTTTCCCAAGTGAACTGAACTTCCCTAAGCAATAAAATCTCACTCTACTGAATAATGAAATATAGATAGTGGCAAAAAGATATTTCAAAAAAAGGAATGTGTTCCGTTCCAGGAAGCTATTTTTGGGGGCAGCTACTCAATTTGATTAGTGAGTTTTCACTTAAAAATGTTACTGTTCCCATGGTAAGGGAGTAATGTTTCCTACTTGGCACTGGGAACTACAGAGCCATAAAGCATAGAAAACTATGACAACCCTCGTGTATTTCTATAGCAATAAAGTTCTCCTAAGGACCTCAGAAAAAAGTGAAAAAGCAAAGATACAGGAACTTTTAGTTTCTTCTCCTTTTACTATTCTCACATGATCCAGAACTTGAACAAATACATTTGCTTCAGAAAGGGCCAGAATATGTATAATGATAATTCTAGCACATTATCTTCGTATTTTTAAGGTAATTTTACACTTCCCTTACCAGTTATAATAACCCACCAGAGGCAAGAATCTCTATTGCTACATTTGGAAAAAAAACCCACAAAAATTTGGGTCCTAAAGAGTGGACTAAAGATCATTCAGGTAGGTACTACTGGAGCCTTGAAGACAGAACTCCTTTCCACGTATGGATTTAACAATTCTTTGTTCTCTGAGGACCCACAACATGTATCCTAGGGCATTTCTGGGTGCCTAGCATTCAGTGAGGAATGGAACATTCTCTTTATTTAAAAAGTGGTTATTCTAATGGAGTAAGAAACACAAGTAACCAGCAAGCACAACACTGTGTAAAAAATGCGCCAGGTACTAATAGGTTACAGAGAAAAGATCTGGTGGGGCCTCTTGGAAGACTTCTTGGAAGAGCTGAATCTTAAGTGAATCTTGAAAGATTGTTGAATGAAAAAAAACATTATCAGGATTTAGTCAGGGAAACAGGGCAGAGAAGAATGGTTGGGGGACAGGAAACCATTTCATATCGGTGCCAAATCAAGAAGGAATGTGTCTTCTAGAACAGTAAGTCATGTGACATGGCTGGAACATATCCTGTCAGCTGGGGCAGACGCAAGTCTACTAAGGCTGATGAAAAATATAGTATGATAGCCAGGTGTGGTGGAGCACACCTGTAATCTCAGTACTTGGGAGGCTGAGACAGGAGGATCGCAGGTTCAAGGCCAGTCTCAGCAACTTAGCAAGAGACCCTGTTTCAAAATAAAAAATAAACTGGAGAAAGCCACATCAAGATTTTAAGAGGAGGGTGGCCTTGTTAGATGTGAATTTTGCAAAGATCACTTTTGGTGTCTGTTGGGGAGCAAGTAGAAGGGGGGAACGTGCAAAGCAAGGGTTTATCTTTAAGAGGCTAATGGAGTAATAGAGCTGATAAATGACACAGACTGAAATTTTTTTAGCGTACAGCTTACTATTTATGATACTCAACTCTAACCGTTTTTTGCCTTTTTAATTTGACAATTGGCACATGGAATCATGGCAGCCACCTAAGTTATTTTTCCATGGTCACACAAAATGGTTACATAACCGCCCCCAGAAGTCTCTGCTGCACTTCTGTTGGTCACAACCGAAGAATTAATAGGAGGTTTTATCTGCAGACTAATGGAGCTAGCTGTAGCTTTTATCACCCATTACTCCATTGCCTTCTTGTAGCTCTTAAATAATTAAGTGAAATCCCAAGATAGAACAAACAAAAGGTCAGCAAAAAAAGATTTTGAAATGATTCAACAAAATGACCAACTTTAAGCAAAGTCTATATGTGATAGGTACTAACTAATCTGGCATCATAGTAGTTAAATAATGCCTTCAAAATAAAGGTATGGTGACATTTAAAAAAGATCAGGTTAATCATTACTATCTTCATTATGTTATTTTATGTTCATAATTTGTTGGTTTTGGTCATGCAGTCTTCTATAGTAGATATAGACTAATGAAACTTGAAATAATTTAAGATGGAGCTAAATTGTATCTACTAGTGTCTATCATCTCCCACTGATGGGAGCCACCCTGACAATTTTAGGTTTCTGCCAGCAGAAATACTGCAGGAGAAACATCATGGTAAACAATTGATGAGATTTTCACAATACCAACATTTTGAAAGCTGAGAAAAGAGATTTGATTCCAAATAGCCTGGATTGCATAAAACATTTCACATCACTCTCTGATGACATAGATGGAGCAAAAATTGTCATTTTATGTTGCTTCTTGTGAGCCAAGGGAAAATGGCCACAAAAAAATGGGGGAAAGATTGTTTTGATTAGCTAAAACAATTTCCGGGTAATTTCCTTAAAGAAGAAACTTATTTGTTATTGCAATCTTAAGATTTTCAACTACGGTAATTTGTATGGAATGACATTGAAGATCATCGTCTTGCTATATGAAAAGAAGAAGGTAGCTGGAGGTCCCACCTTTATTAAAGAAATAAAATGCACAGAGAGTGTTCCAACAAACACTACCAGCACCAACAAAATCAAGATGCATCTCTGATCATCTAATCCAAAGCTTCCCAAATTCTTGTTTCTTCATAAATGTGTACAAAATATAAAAAATAGATATTTCTAGAAATGATTCACTTCATGATTGGGGGACTTGGGATAATATATTGCTAGTCAAGAGACAGGCCATTCTCAATGATTTAAAGATTTCCTAGAGTGTTTAAGTAATAGGTCATTAGTATAATCATTACCTGAGATATAATTAGAAGTATTTTCTTCTTTTTAAAGTAAGAATCACTGGGTTTGAATGATGCATAATTATCAAAGATATAAATTATTTTAAAAGTTACTCTAAGACAGGTAAAATGAAGTCTGGCTAAATACTAAGAATGATTAGATTATTCAAACAAGTTATTTCTCCCCTGTTAATAAAAGAAAAAAATGGTCCTTAAATCATTGCCAAGGGAAGAATAAAATATATAATGATTCATTTCAAAGCTGAAGCCAAGACAGAGTCTTGAAAAGTGAACTAAAGTTTTTACTATGGTTAAGTTTCCCCATAGAGGAAAAGGAAAGTGCTTCAAGAAGCACTGTAGGATCTTTTATTATTAAGTATGGAAAACAATTATCCATGACACCGTTGAAAGAGCCTCCCTCACTCAATTTTTCAATAATACAGAAGGTTCTAAATAAAGATATCAATAGCTCACACATATCAATGCCACCCTTTGCAGTCTCTAAAATATCTCACTTTGAATCTTCACATTACAAAGCATATAGTGATTTTGAGGGGGGGTTACTGAGGATTAAACTCAGGGGCGTTTTTACCGGTGAGATACATCCCAGCCCTTTTTATTCTTTTGAGACAAGGACTCGCTGAGTTGTTGAGGCTGGCCTCAAACTTGCAATCCTCCTGCCTCAGCCTCCAGAATCACTGAGATTACAAGCATGCACACCACATCTAGCTCATGTAGTAAATATTCATCTGCCACATCAGATGGAAACATTCCTTCCTATTCAATAACTTACCCACACAGACAGATATAATGTTTCTATTTGGACTGACAGCTTCATCCTTTCTCTTAAAAAGTGTTGACGAACAAACTCTTAAAATTGTACTGCTTAATTAATGCATGAGTTATCCTTTCATATCAAACAGCTGGATGACATTGTCAGCTCAAGATAACCATTAATCAAAGTTTCAATAGGAAACACTAATTTTTTTTTTCTGGTGGTGGTACTGGGATGGAACCCAGCAGAGTTCTACCTCCAAGCTGCAGCCCCAGCCCTATTTTATTATTTTGAAACAGGGTCTCACTAAGCTGAGGAGGGCCTTACTAAGTTGCTGAGGCTGGCTTCAAACTTGTGGATCCTCCTGTCTCAGCCTCCCAAGTACTAGGATTACAGGCATACACCACCATGCCCGGCTAGCACAAACCAATTTTAAAGTTCCAATAATAATTTTCTATAATTTTAATAAGAGATAAAAAATAAATTTTAATTCCTTCACAAAGAATCTTTGTAACCAGTCACAAGTGAGACACATATATGTAAGGGCCTTATAAATAATTTTTGGAGAGTCGTCAATGTCACGATACTATGAAGTATAGTAACCATAATGTGGGTGTCTGCCTTTGTGATGAATTATTGAAAGGAATGCTCACTGGGAAATGCAGACTTTAAAATGCAGAGAGAGAGACAGAGAGAGTAGTTAGGATCTGTTGATGTTTAAAGGGTGCTTACTAAAGTACACAATTGTAAATCATGATATTATTTTTTGCATGCCTGAATTTGGACATTTATTTATTAATAAATGTTTCAAGAGCCCTCCTAGAGACTTCTTAACTGATCCAGCACACACTTCGCAATAGAAAACATATACATGTAGGTTATATTTTCATTTAAGGTTGGGGAATAGTAACAGAAGTTGGATACAAAGAACCCAATGTTGGATTCTTTGGCATGATCAGTTTGGGGGTTCATGTTTGAAGCTATGGTTTTCCCTTCAATTCTTGATACACACGGTATAGTTCTATACCTAGAATCCTCACAAGGATTCTCATGTTATCACAGTATCATCTGCTTTGCAGAACAATGGCTCATATCTTTGGATGTTCAACTATTTTTCACATTAAGAAACTTACTTGGTTGCATTTGAGATAGCCCGTCTTCTTCAATTGGTCACTCTGTTATCTCCATATTGATTACTATTCTCATTTGTCCAGAAGAGGAATCATCTATAAATTAGACTTTCAATGTTTGGCTCTGAGAGTCTGCTTAGGATCTCACACAGTGAATTTTGCATAAGCCATGGAACCTGTCTTTGAAGTAAGGCCTATTTTGAACATACTCTACTGACCTGGTGAAAATCCATCTAGCCCTCCAAAATTAATGTGATTTATATTAAAATAGGGACAACCTAGGAAAATGGCAACCTTAAAAACTAACTGGGACTATGAATCTACAAGAGGTTTATTCCCAAACAGTTATGAAAATAAGAGAAATATTGACAAATGGTACCATAGTAATCTCAGATACTAAATACTTATCTCACAAGGATCTTTTTTGGTATTTGTATTAAGTATAAAAACTTTTTAGAGTTTTCATAGGAAAACTAATTTGGGGGTATATACATTTTTTTTACGGTACTGGGGATTGAACCTAGGGGCATCCTACCTCCGAGCTACACCCCCAGTCCTATTTTTTATTCTTTATTTTGAAACAGGGTATCAATAAGTTGCGGAGGGCCTCACTAAGTAGCTGAGGCTGGTTGCAAACCCAGATCCTCCAATCTCAGCCTCCCAGGTAGTGGGATTACAAGCGTGTACCACCATGCCTGGCGGGGCATATACATTTTTATTTATCAATTATACCTTAAAAAAGCTGAACAAAGTTTACCTTTTCTACAGAAGAAGTAGGTCAGTTAGAGACTACTACTGCATACAACTAATTTTTAACAAGAAAATAGCAAAAAACAAAGCATAGCATTAGATCAAACCATGTTTAGAAAATGACTTCCTTAATAAGATGAAGTTTTTCCCTAACTGATCTAGACAATGTTTTTCCAAATATAATTGGGATATGACAGGAATGTGAAAGGGTTAGTGATTAAAGAACCCCCACTTTCACATACTCATATTCACTAAGATAACAGCCACATTTTTTAAGTTTTGTGGGACTCAGATCTTAGCAGAGACCTAATCATCAAATATACTCATGGGATACGTGTTCATTTGATTATACACAGGGAAGGAATGAATTGTCATTGAAGGTGACACGATTCCATTACAATCAGTAAACACAGTCGTGGTTGCAAATAATTCTGATAAGGTCAGCAACTCAATTTTGTTGACTGTGAAATAAGAGAATGCTGAGCCTGGGCAGAAGCAATAACAAAGGCAAAACCTTCTTTGCAAAGACATTTCTTCCACCCTAACCCATGGTTTAGGAATAACTATTCTTAGACATCCTTGGTAAGGATGCTCTTCCCTTATCAGAAAAACAAAAACTGCATTTTTTCTCTAAAAATATCAATAAGGTCACTTGACATGAGATGGCATAAATTTGGCCTCATCACCCTAACCTTAAGATGCTGGGACGTGCCATCATTCAGACAGGGAACACTAGAAGTTCACGACACTCCTGCAGGCAAGCAAAGCCAATTAGGTCATGAGAAAATACTGAAAAGAGAAATGCAGCATTTTAAAGAAGTTAATCTGATTCTCAAAATAGTCGATAAGTATAAAGACATTGCAAGTTTTTTTTCCCCTGAACTACAACAATACTTTTAAAATTATGTGATAAAGATTAAGTAGAAAACCCATAGCAACTAGTAGCAGAGTCATTATTATAAACCAAGAGATGCTATTGTGCACTCATCAAGTTGAGTACAGAGTGTATATTAGTTTAGACAAGGTGTCTAGGGAAGTCCAAAATGATACCCTGCTTGACGAACTTGGTGTCCCAAGGCCTGAGGGTCAAGAAGAATCACATATATCATGATCATTTTTTTGGCCAAAGATGATCAGCAAAAGGGATCTATAGTACATCTTTTAACCAATGTTTCTGGATGAAATTGTACTTACTTCTCAAAATCAAACTCAGAAAGTTTCCTATCAGGTAAAATTAAAGTAAGAAACACACAGTTTAAGAAGGTGTTATTTTGGGCTTCCACATGCAAATATCCAGGATTTATAAAAGATCTAGCTAGGCCAATGACTCTTGGAGTTTTATGTGAATCAAAGGACTGAACTTCTGGAAGTTTGTTTAAAATTGAGCACTGAGTTTTGATTGGCATTAAAATCCATCTAAAAGCCAGGTGTGGTAGCACATGCTTGTAACCCAGGTACTTGGTAGGCTGAAACAGGAGGATCACAGATTCACGGCCACCCTCAGCTACTTGTAAGGCCCTCTGCAACTTAGTGAGATGCTGTTTCAAAATAAAGAATAAAAAATTGGGCTGGGGATGGAGCTCAGTTGTAGAATGCCCCTGGGTTAAATCTCCAGTACCACACACACACACACACACACACAGACATACACACACTCACACACAAATCCATCTAGAGCTAGTATACTCAAACAGGAAACTAAAGTAAGTAATTCAAATAGCTCAGTAAATATAAAGTAGAATGCCAAAATGATTTTGGTAGTTGCCTGGAACCTATATAAGCACTAAGAAAACACCGAACCATGTAAGAGGATAAATAGGAATAACAGCCATAATTGATTAATTAATGATTTTTTTGGGGGGGACTGGGGGTTGAACCTAGAAGCATTCTATCTCCAAGCTATGGTAAAGATTAGTATAAATTAGCTTAGTTTTTAACTATCATTTCTGAACTGAAAAGGAAAATTTCAATAGCTCTTAGTCCATTTCTCCAATTAAGTTTCTATAACGATTGCTTACTCAACTCAGAAAACAAGTATTCTGTGTGCCTATATACACAAATATGCAAATGTTTATACCTATTCTACATTTTAATGGGATTTATGCTACTTCGGTCAATTCTTGTATCTCACAGACTGCATCTGCAACACAGCACACACAGTTCAGCCACTGAGTTTCTAAGCAATATGCATAGGCCTCATTAAGTAACTTCTGTTAAGGAAATTGGGAGCCATGCAGCCGAACCCTTCTGCTGTTCTCATTTAGAGGGGGAAAAAGACTCTTTTTGTAAAGAGAGAAACCAATCTTGAAATCCTACATTGATTTGGGAAGTCAAACATTATTACAAAGTCTCTCTTTTGGCAACCATTCGTTGATTTCCCATTACTCACATTGAGAGTATATGTTGTTTGTGATCTTTTAAGAATATAGTAAAATCTAGCTATGCAGAAACTCATTTGTACATGCACTTGGAAAATGATCAGCCTCATCATAATTTCTTTAATACAATTTTTTATGGTTGAACTTGTTCCACAGATATTCATTCTGGCAACAACATAATAAAAGGATACAAATGAATTATTTTGCTGCCATGCTTCCATTTAAATTTTAAGCTTCTGGTCCCAGTTTTCTACACATTCAGGTTAATTCTATGCCCAGGAAAGCCCATGTGCCAAGGAAGAGTTGGCTACAGAGCAAAGAGCCATTCATGCAGTTGCCAGTAAGTAACATGCCCCCAGGAGAGCAAAGTCACCACTATTACCAAGCCGAGGTACAGGTACACAATGGGTAGGTTTAATAGAAAATTAAAGAAACACAATTGAAATATAGGTGGAAGCCGGGCATGGTGGTACACACCTACGATCCCAGTACTTGGGAGGCTGAGACAGGAGGACTGTAGGTTCAAGTGTCCTTGAAGCCTCAGCAACATAGCAAGATTCTCAGTAACCTAACGAGATTCTGTTTTAAAACAAAAAATAAAAATAAAAAAAATGGCGGGGGGTAGAATGCCCCTGGGTTCAATCCCCAATACCACACACTATATATCTATATCTACCTATCTATCTATATCTATCTCTATATAGATATGCCTCTATATCTATAGATAGATGATAGATAGACAGACAGACAGACAGATAGATAGATAGATAGATAGATAGATGATAGATGGAGTTTTGTTTCGAGAGAATTGTTGAATTTGATCTTTATCCATCAAAGCAGACCACTAGGAAGGTCATTTGTATTTCAGGTAGATTACTTGCAATATTCTTTTCTACTGAATTTCTATGGTACACGTAAATGTATTATGACCCATTATAGACATGCTAAAGACAAAAATATTAAGTCAATGTGAGTAGCATCTGCCAAAAGAAAACACGTAGAAATAAAGATTGCATCACTGTGATGAAAATACAGATAATAGGACGATTAAAACTGTTGGTTCTGTACCTCTACTTTGAAGGATGTGTCAAGGATGTGATATAAGGAAGATGCCGATAGATTATCACCTGTCATAATCTACAATAACTGTTGACATAGACTCTCAGAAAATGAATTAGAAGGGACCTCCAAACCTAAAATAAAAATTATGTGAGGAGAGTTTTTTCCAAATCTCTGTTTCTTCTTCTCAAGGAAAGATTCTTTGTTCTTTCAACGTTGCTTTGAAGGACAATCTCTAGGACCAACTCCATGTCAGTTGTTTTCTTTAGCACATTTTTACTTTGTTCCTGTCCCTGTTCACTCGCAGCATGGGGATGGCCTTCCTGTGTGGTCCACAGATACTCTGCACAACAGAGGAGGTGTCAACCATCACTAAAACCTCAAGCAAGATTTGGGCTAGCAGTCTGGAAATTCCACATAATGGGTGGCAGCTTCTTTTAGCAATACTGCCACCTGCAAAAATTTTAGTAGCAGCCACATAAACTCAATCTGTCAAGTGTGTAGTACCTGAGAAAACCTTGAGACCTACTTCTCTACTTGCAGGGTCACCCACCTGTATCGGGATGCCATTATTTCCTTTGTAGCCTAGGATTATATTTTTTCAAACATAACCCTTACACTGTTGAATATGAAACCTGTGACAATTAAATGCTGCTATCTCAGCCTCACCCTGGTGTTTATGCAATTTTCCTGGTTTGGTGTGGCACTGAGGAATGAATCCAGAGGCATTCTACATCCAACCTACACCCTCGGCCCTTTTTAAAATTTTTGTTGGTTTGTTTTGAAACAGGGTCTCACTGAGTTGCTAAGGCTGGTCTTGAACCTGTGATCCTCCTATCTCAGCCTCCCAAGTACTGGGATGTGCACCACCACGCCTGGCTTATGTGAATTTTTAATCACTGACAAAACAATGGAAGTTACATTTACTGGACTCTTGATTCATTTACTGAACTCTTTCTAGAATTTTCAACTCTTTGTTTTATAGATGATATTAGGAACTGATGCAATGTCTAGACATTCATCAACTTGACAACCACACTGTATCTTCATTTATGATATTGGCAACATCAGATAGGACAGGACCAAGTCCCAAACCCTGTCACTTAACCCTACGGGCCAATCCTCCAATTGTACTGGGGATGATATTGACCCCAGGAAGGTCACATATGATTCAGGAATTAGAAACAATGTTTAATACCAGCTGTGCTACTCATGTATATAAAGTCAACCAAGATACTCAACCTCCTATATACTCCTATTTTATAAACTATGAAAGAATAACAGAAATATTAGTGTCTTCATAGGCAATTATGTAATCTATTTTTTGGGGGGGGTACTGGGGATCGAACCCAGAGGTATTCTACCTCCATGCTACATCCCCAGCTCTTTTTATTTTTAATTTTGAAACATATGCTCGCTAAGTTGCTGAGGCTGGCCTTGAACCTGCGATACTCTTTGTCTCAGCCCCCTAAATACTGGGATAACAGGAGTGCACCACTATGCCTGGCTCTAACATCAATGTGGTAATAGGTCCAGAGAGGCTGCATAACGTGTCCAAGGCTACACAGGAAGGGAGGTGGTCCTCAGATGACTAGTCTCTAGTGAGCTCCTTTCTTTTTATTTTTCCATCGCAGCAAATTAGAAAAATTATGAAAGTGTAAAATGGTTCCAAGCCTGACTGCTTCAATAAAGTTCGCAGGTTATCATGACTCTTTGGTGCTATGTATAAAAATGGGATCATAGAAGAAAACTTACAAGTATAATAAAACGTTAAACTGGAGTTCCAGCCCAAGTTAAGCACCAGCATTTAAGATTTAATGTCTGCCCATTTCTTCATCTTTTTCTTATATCAAAGAACACAAATTGGGTTTGCCAGTCACTTATGATGACTGGGGAACAGGAAGTGCACCCCAGCATTCACACTCATTACTGATCCCTTCCTCTTCCCGAACCTCATTTAAAAACAAGGGTAAATAAGATTGCTACTGGGATAAAATTGGTAGCTGCATGTAAAGCTCTCAACCCTGGGCATTCCAGACCTTTTAGTTAGAGCTGTGTTTTTCCTGGTGCAAACCCTTTAAGTTCTTTGTCTCTCTATTCCTGCTCCTCCTCCGTCTACCCTCAAAGCATGTTTCTGGAAAGAATCAAGGGGTAATTAATTCACAACATGGTTCCATGGAGAAGACGCTATGGGCTTACATGGAAACCTGATTTTCTGCAGCTTGAATGTGTCAAGCCCAATGTTTCTAAAGGTCATTTGTCTCTTCTGCCACCTGACCCTACCCATGGTCACTAGTGGGGAACCTGAGCTGGTGGGCCCGGAGGTTCCAGGGACTCGGGTGCAGAACAGCCCAAGCCACAGGAACTTTGGCAGGGTATCATTACCTTTGGCAGGGTATCAAGAAAAGGGCGTGCAAACTTGTTATGGTGAAAAAAAAATTAATAAGCACTTACATTGTACATTTAAAAGGCAAAAGGAATATTCTAACATGCCAGTTAAAATGAGTTCAAGATGAACTGGTTATCAGTTAAGCAACATTTCTGAGCAAAATGTTTGAAGAATAATCTACTCTGCAAAAACAAATGGCTTAATACCTCTTCCCCAAAATAAAACTTCATTCTCTTGACTTTCAAGCATTTGGAATGAAAACCATAGAAAATATGAGGAATCAATATAAGTAATATTATACAATATAATACAATATTAGAATTTTAATCCAAGTGACAAATTTCAGTGATTTTATTTGACCATTACCTGTTTCCTTTATTGCTTTTCCTATTCTCTCTTTCCAGTTTATTTTAAGCCTCTGGATTGTAATCACAGCTTTATTTGGTTAAAAAAAAAGCCAAAAGAATAGCATAAACAATTGGATATTGATCCATAAACAGAATCTAAGAAATCATTCTCTCACTTATCTATTTACATTAGTCATTTACCATACATAATAATCTCCACAGAAAACTACTACAACAAAAAGATTAAATGGAAATAAATATAAACTGAAGCAATAATGATTGCTTTAAAGCATAAAATAAAAGCTCATTCTAAATGTGAATCTCCTTTACATACACAGCTTACATTGAGGGTGTATGTACACACATATATGTAATTACACAGCATATGTTCTGTATGAAACGCCTATTTATCGAACTCGTTGAGTAAGTGGTTAGTTTGAGCAAACTATCACACCTAAAGGAACAATGTCATCACCCTCTGCTTATCACTGCTACTCGTAGTTTAGTACTGTGCTTTTAGTCGACATAAAATTATTCTCTTCCTCAGGATCTTAAAAAATTTCAGTTGACTTCATTAAGGTGCTAATGGTTTCCACTGATTTGAATATAAATATAAATGCTTTATAATAACATGAAAGAGATGTTACATATTTCTGCTATGTTACATATTTCTGTTCAGAGGCTGCCTATTTCAAAACTAATGAGATCAGACCATAAACTCCTAGGCGACTCATTAGCTTGTAGACACCTGTTGTGCAGCAAGATCACAGGCTCCTCTCCATATTACCCAGCACTATGTCCAACTTTGTATGCACCATAGGACCACAGCCCGACACTTGGAACATGCCTGGAGTTACAGCAGGGAAAACCCCTTGGGCAGAACTCCTTAGCCAGTTAGCAAAAAGAAGGTTCTATAGCTGAGCAAACACATATTTATCTCTTGGGCTAATAAGGAATAGATTTTCCACAAAACTCCACTTCACTGAAATAAAGCCATCTTGATGAGGGCAAAAGAAGAAACTGTTAGGAAGAACTGAAAAATATTTGCGAATTTTTTTTACATGCCTGGAATAATTCCCGTTGATTTTACTGCAACTGTGTCGGCATTATGGATATGGGCTATTACAATTTTGGATAATGAACCTGCCAGTCAAAAATTACTTGGTTGGATAAATTTGAAATATGCCAAAAAATTCCTTTCATCCTTCTAAACTGTGACATTTTGTCCCTATGCTGGCTGGTGGAAGTTTATGCCTTTTGCTTTCTTAGACCATAAATATATTGTCATGATAATCTGTGTCATAAGCAATACATAAAGTCTTCACAAATAACTCATCAGACTACTTAATAAGCTGGTTTGAATATCAGGGTTGTGTGTTTTATAGGTATTGTAAGTCTTGAGAAAATCATTATGATCTAGAGCTCCAAATGGCTCATGGAGTTGTATCAACTTTTAGCTTTAACTGAACAAAGATGAAATCCCTTTCTCATAAGACAATTAAGCTTCATGCTCAAGCTTCTTAAATGAAAGCAATAGAACTTATGCATCTTTTCGTCCCCTGCAGAAACTATGTGGTGACATGGAGAATATGCTTATTTTTAGTAGACTCTTTAACCTAGCCTTTCGGTTTATGTACCAATCTAGCAATCTAGTTGTATTTATACTGGGGGGGGGAATAATTACAAACTTAGACATCTTCACACTGAAACAAATAAATGAAACTAAATCTTAACAATGAATCTAGCAAATTGCTATTCTGTGACTATTATATTTGAAAGAACACAAACATAAAAAAATGATTTGAAGTTAACACTCTTAATGAACAACTATTTTTCAGATTCAATTATACGACACAAATAATAAAGCAAACAAAAATGGATAGAACTAATTTCCTCTATAATGTAATATCAAATCAATTTTAACATCTAGCTTTTCAATCTAATAAACTAAAAGTACATTTGCTTCCATTTATATGTGTAAATAAATATACATAAAATCTGCTTGATGGAGTGGCTATGAAAAAAGTCACAATAATTGCAGTAAACATTATTATAAAGTAGTGGCTTAAGTCAGAAAAATCGATATGTGCAGACATTCCTAAAATACCAACAGTCTAAAAGAGGAGATAAAAACTGAACTGTGTTTTTTAATTTGAAACTATCTAATGGCTGAAAAGATCAGATCAACCAATTATTTTCTTCTATTTTCTCCCAGTATGAACTGAAGCATAGTTACAGTAGGAAACTATTAAGGGGACTGGTTTTCCTTTACATCATTAGGGTTGCCAAGTGACAACGATGTGTGAGGAGTTGAACATTATGCTACAGACAGGTATGGCAGAATTTTCAGACACAGATCATCTTGCTTGTCCTCCATAACAACTGGTTTATTTTAAAAATCAAACCTGTTTTCTATTAGTTTTCTATGCATGTCCAAAGTTATACATCACATCATACATTATTTTCCATCCAGTCATACATTATTTTCCATTACAAGCCATAAATACTTGGAGGATTATATTTGGCATTGAACATAGGAAATAATAAAATGCTACTTCTTTGTCTTCGATATTTAAAGTCATGCATGGGGTTGAAGCTACATGGACAAACAGGGTGTTTGAAGCAGCTTGCACTGCGTTCCCAGAGACTATCACTAAGATCAGGAGAGAAATGGTGCAGAGTTGTGTGGGGAGATGAGCACTGGACCAGGAGGCCTGAATTTCAGCCCCAGGTTTAAAGTTTACTAGATGCTTACTATTAAACAAGTCATTTAACCTGTCTGATATTCGGTTTTCTCAAATGGAAAATGAAGACACTGAGCGGGAATATTAGTATAGACTTGTGTTGCTTAAAATTAAGATTAGCCAGGCATGGTGGTGCACACTTATAATCCCAGTACTTGGGAGGCTGAGACCAGAGGATCCGGGTTCACGGCCAGCCTCAGCTACTTACTGAAGCCCTGCACAACTTAGTGACGAGAGCCTGTTTCAAAATAAAGAATAAAAAAATAGGGCTGGGGGTGGAGCCTGGAGGTAGAATACCCCTGGGTTCAATCCCCAGTACCGCAAAAAAAAAAAAAAAAATTAAGATTAATTAGCCAGGTGCAGTGATGCATGCCTGTAATCCCAACACTTGGGAGACTAAGACAGGAGAATCGCAGGTTCAAGACCAGCCTCAGCAATTTAGCAAGACTCTGAGCAACTTAGTGAGACCTGATTTTAAAATAAATAAATAAATGGGCTGGGGGTGTAGCCTGGAGGGAAAGTGTGCCTGAGTTCAATCCCCAGTACCAAATAACAATAACAACAACAACAACAATAACAATAAATCTTCAGATGTGAGAAACACATGAAACTTGCACATAAATCAGTGGTTCTCAAAATTGACTGTTCTTGTCCATTACTTGAGGGCCTGTCCCTGGGACCCAGCCCAGAACAATTACAAACTTCTTGTGGGTAGAGCCCAGTCGCTGATATGTCTTAAAAGTTCCCTGGATAATTCTAATACACAACCAGGGTAGAATGCGTCATCTCGGGGCCTATTCATAACAACAGCACTGGACAGTGTGTTAGGTATAGACGCTAAGGACTTTACTTTCTCAGTTCTGGGAAACAATTTTCCAACTGAGTGAATACACAGGTATCGTTCACCTGTTGGATGTTATGTGATATGCTAGCTATCAAGGATCCAAGATGAGAAAGTAAACAAATCACAACCTCTGCCATCAAGAAACTGATTGCTCCATATAGTTCTTATATTTTTTAAAAAAGCTGTTGACCATTACATAGGTAGCAATCTTCTGAGAACCCAGCATGTACATTAGATGCTACTGGATTTGGAAATTACTATGCAGCATAATATATACTAAGATGGTAGCAAACTTCACTTCCTCAGCCTTAAGCCAGATACATTTGTGTGTGGGGGGGTGCTGGAGAGTGAATCCAGGGACACTCTACCTCTGAGCTACACCTCCAGCCCTTTCTTCAAATTTTTTGTTTTGAAACAGGGTCTTGCTAAGATGCTGAGCCTTGAACCTGGGATCCTCCTGTCTCAGCCTCCCAAGTACTGAGATTACAGGTGTGTGCCACCATGCCCAGCAGATACATTTTCTTAATTCAGAGGTAATTGCTTTTTCAACCAGGTCTTCTTTTTGTAAGATGAGTTAGTATATGGCATTTCACTAGATGGAATTCAATGGAACAGATGCTGACTATTCAATTTTTAAGACCAGACATGTTGGCAAAACAAAGATCTAATCTAGATGGACAAGAAGATTTTGAAAAATCTGCTGTTTTATTTCTCCCTATAAAATCCAAACAATGGTGTTGAAAACAGGAAACAAGTAAGTATTACCCATTTTAAAACGTATGTATTCGGCAGGGCGTGGTGGCAGGTGCCTATAATCCTAGTACCTGAGAGGCTGAGACAAGATTGCAGGTTCGTGGCCAGCCTTGACAACTTAGTGAGGCCCTCTGCAACTTAGTGAGACCCTGTTTCAAAATAAAAAATAAAATAGGGCTTGGGGTGTAGCTCAGAGGTAGAATGCCCCTGGGTTCAATCCCCAGCACCACACACACACACACACACACACACATTCATCAAGAGCATTCGTAAGCACATACACACAATATCACAGCTTCAAGGGTGAAGTTAGCTTTGTTTAGTTTCACTTTTCAGTCTCCGCATTTGTTGCCATAATTTCTACTGACATTATTTTGAACCATTTTAATTATTTGTGCATGTCAAATTAACACTGAGGGCTGTAAAAAACGTAATTTATAGTAATCATCACTTCTAATTTGAAAAATAAGGCGACATGTCATAAAAACTCACATGCTGGTATTTTATGACATTGTTGGAGCTTCTTGCTGGCCTCTCAGAGGCAAGTTATATCTTCTTTATGGATCTTTAAGCTTGACTTTTTGTTTTCATCTTTTCTTTTTTGGTACTGGGGATCAGTACCGAGTACAAGGCAAGCACTTTACCACTGAGCTACATCCCAGCCCTTTTATGGATCTTTAAACTATTTGCTGGTTTAACAAATTATGAATGAAATAAAAGACACATTTAAAATGTGTCAGATTCTTAAATGATTTAAAGCACTATGTTTACTGCCTATAAATGAGTGGTTTGCCTTTTATGTCACTTAAGAGTGTGTGTGTGTGTGTGTGTGTGTGTGTGTGTGTGTGTGTGTGTTGCTGGGGACTGAACCCAGGAGCATCCTACCTCTGAGATACACCTCAGGCCCTTTTTATTTTTTATTTGGAAACAGGGCCTCACTAAGTTGCTAGACTGGCCACGAACATGAGATAGTCCTGTCTCAGCCTCCCAAGTACTGGGATCACAGACATGTGCCACCACACCTGGCTCACGAATTTTTTTAAACAATATTTTCAGCTGGGCGTGGTGGCGCATGCTTGTAATCCCAGTACTTTGGGAGGCGGAGACTAGAGGATCCCGGTTCGAGGCCAGCCTCAGCTCTCTCTCTCTCTCTCTCTCTCTCTCTCTCTACCTAGTGAGGCCTCCACAACTCCATGAGACCCGGTTTCAAAATAAAGTATAAAAAATAGGTCCGGGGGTGTAGCATGGAGGTAGAATGCCCCTGGGTTCAATCCCCAGTACCGCAAAAAAAAAAAAACCAAAAAAAAAACAATTTTTTCTACATGGAATGAGAACACAAAGTTTTCACCTACAGAACACTGGGGCCAAGTTCTAGGACAGCTTTGCTGTTGATTTTCATTAATGATGTCAATTAAGGTGTTTTGCCCCCATTTATTAATCTTTACAACAAAGCATGGGACACAGTTTCTACTGTTGATCCCTTTGGATCTGGGTATTCTAGGATTCTGAGATGGAGGGGTAGGCGTTTCTCACAAGAAGGAGAACTCTTACTTGACTTGGAACAAGGAGAGGTGTCAAAGTTAACATGTTAACTGATAAAAACCAAGGCCATCTGTGCATTAAATGACATGAGTTGTGTTTTACCCCTAGGCAATGCATTCATCCCTGCGTTTGTTTCAGAGCACAAATGGCAGGCCACTCTTTAGCTCATAGATCTCATGACAAGTGGGACATATTGGGAGGAAGCCTCTATGGGGTTCTAGGTAAAGTCAGTCTGCATAGACAGAGAAACACTGGGCTGAAGCAACCTGCCGGGTGCAGAGTGAGCCTTAGCTTAGAAGCAGCCCCGGGTCAGAGTTTCTATCCCCCTCGCGCCATGAGCCCTGTGTGTGACTTCGAGCACAGCAACCTCATGAACTTCTCTTTTCTACTTGCTGACACCTTTTTTTTTCTTATTCCAGGTAGAAAATATTGTTCCAAAATTTCTCAATATAAAAAGAAAATCACTCTTCTATAGAAATTAACCACAAACTTAATTTTTTTTTTTTTTTTTTTGGTGGTACTGGGAATTGAACCCAGGGCATTCTACCTCTGAGCTACACCCCCAGCCATATATATATATATATATATATATATATATATATATATATTTTTTTTTTTTTTTTTTTTTTTAACAGGATCTCACTAAGTTGCAGAAGACCTCACTAGGTTTCTGAGGCTATCCATGAACCTGCAATCCTACTGTCTCAGCCTCCCAAGTACTGGGATTACAAGTGTGTGCCACCACATCCAGCTCTTAAACTGATTCTTAATTTTCCCACAAGCTAATCATGTTGATCACATGAGTACCATGAGCATATTTCAATCTCTCATTCTTCATTTTAAAATATTTCACTTTAAAATTTTTATCTTTATCAAATTTCTATTTTGTGCATTTTATTCTTCCCTCTTGTTCCTTTCCTTAGTTGCTGCTGCCTTTTCTCTTAAGCCAGGGCTTTGGAAAGGTTGCTTAATTGCTGATAACCAAGATAAAGATAATACTAATTTTTCAGGAAAAAAAAACGATTTATATAGATGCTACAAAGATCTCTGTTTGATATTAGAGCATGAGATAGGAAACATTTTAAATTGGATTTCTTCTTCATTTCCTTCCCTGCTTTTAAAAAATGACTCAGTTAAGTTCTGATCTGTGCAGTTGGCTTGATAGAATGTAGATTCTAAGATACATGGGATGGATTAATGTTATTTTTGCCATATCCAGACACATTGCTGCTTAAAATAATTATGTTTACTTAGCATTTAATTTCCACTTAATGCTTCCCCTTAAACTTAAGCACAATTTCTGAGACAATTTTGTGTGGAAAAAGAAAAAAAAAACATGGCAAGAGTAACAGAAGACCAACCATAGATCAAAGAGAAAAATCACATCAGAAATGTTAGTAAAGTTATCTTTGGTCGATGTTGTTAATTTTCTTTCTACTTTTCTATACATTTCAAGGATTTTATGGAATCCATATATCTTGTTTATTCTTTAAATAAAAATGCTACATTTTTTTCTTAAAGATCATAGAGATTCCAAGAGCAGGTCAGGTACCTAAACAGAAAAAAGTTGAGGAAAAATATACAGTTATGTTTATTTTAAAAGATCCTTTGGATATAGCATGCATGATAAATGATAACCAACTGTCATGTTACAGAATGCGCTGAAAATGTCAATCAGAAAGCAGGTCCTTTGAGTGAGTCAGGTGCCAGCCTCCAAAGATCAAAAGCATAAGAAATAGTCCCTGACTTCAAAGACTTGCCAACTCATTTGGAGATAAGATAGGATGGTCAAAAAACAAAACCTTCCCACTGTGAGATATAGACTAAATGGGGTGGGTGTGTTGAGGATGGCAGGTCAGTGAAGACAAGTGGTCCTGACAAGCTACTTGGAGTAGGGAGACCTGCCCTGGCTCTTGAAAGATGCCTGGAGGGGCCGGGCGTGGTGGCACACGCTTGTAATCCCAGTATTTTGGGAGGCGGAGACTGCAGGATCCTGGTTCGCTGCCAGCCTCAGCTCGCTCGCTCGCTCACTCTCTCTCTCTCTCTCTCTCTCTCTCTCTCTACTTAGTGAGGCCCTCCGCAACTTCGTGAAACCCAGTTTCAAAATAAAGTATAAAAAATAGGGCCGGGGGCCGGGCGTGGTGGCGCACGCTTGTAATCCCAGTACTTTGGGAGGCAGAGACTGGAGGATCCGGGTTCGCGGCCAGCCTCCTCTCTCTCTCTCTCTCTCTCTCTCGCTCTCTCCCTCCCTCCCTCCCTGTCTCTTTCTCTCTCTCTACCTAGTGAGGCCCTCCGCAACTTCATGAGACCTGGTATCAAAATAAAGTATAAAAAATAGGGCCGGGGGTGTAGCGCGGAGGTAGAACGCCCCTGCGTTCAATCCCCGGTACCGCAAAAAAAAAAAAAGAAGAAGAAAGAAAGAAAGATGCCTGGAGCAGAACAAGCCGAAGACAAAGCAAGTGAAGCTGTGCAGACAGAAATGACGATGGCGTGACTGTGGACCAGGGAGAACTGGGAAGATCACTCAGGGACTAGGTAGGACGATATCTATTGAGGGCCTCAAAGACCTAACCAAGAAGTTTCTAATTAAAGGCAGAAAACCTGTTCTAAACAGCAAGTTCTTTCCCATGACTGTTAAATAGGAGACACACAAAGAAATGTTTGACACAGTGTCTAGCGCCCCACAGACACGTGCTAGGAAATCAGGCACTTATTGGATGATGTGAAGGACTGAGAGGAGAACATGAGGCTTATACGAGAAGGGGACCTACAAAACAGCAAGGAGGTTAAAAAAAAAAAGCCACCAACTTTTAATTTTGAAATAATTTCAGCCTTACAGAAAAAGTGGCAAGATAAACAAAGATTTCCTATATAACTTCACCCAGATTCCCATAAATGTTTCTCCCCCCTTTAAAATCTTTAAAGTAAGGAAATGTTGAAGAGCACCATATTTAAGGTCTAACAAAGTCTGCGAGGTAGGCTAGACACAGTAGAGGCCACGGGGGTTGTTTTCTTGGGCAAGGACGCTTTCTAGAGTGGAGCATACGCAGCTGAGCAAGCAAACGTATCCGTGGGCATCAGTGGCTGCAGCATCGGAGCAGAAAGGACGGACGGGGGAGGCCTTTCCAACAGCAAATGACGGGATTCCGTGGCTGGCTGCTATTGGAGGACCCAGGTCTCCAGGACCCAAAAAAGATTATGAAGTTTCCAGGGCAACTGGCCAGGGGGAGAGCAGTACGACTGCAGGACAGGAGAGAGGTGGATGGATGGCACTGAGCTGGCGACTGGAGCTGTGGATGTCACCGAGGCTGGTCACCTCTACGCTTCCCTATTCGTTCCTCCCCCCACCTCCAGGCCTGTCTCCTTCCTTCCTTCTCTCTCTCCTTCCTTCCTTCTCTCTCTCCTTCCTTGTCTGTCAGATGCCACACCTGCCTCTCTTACTTACCTTGGCATATTCGTCCCCTTGCCTAGATTTCATCCCCATCTGCTTATCATAATGGTCACAAAATGAAAAAAAAGGCTTATAAAATGAAGATCGATTTCTCATGAAGTGAAACAATTCCCAGACGAGTAAAGACATGTCCATTCCGCATCAGCAAAGGGAGTAATATCAACCCCACTTGGAGAGTGGAAAAAGCAGAAAATAAGTTTTATATTCTGTGTAAAAACCGTCTTTAAGATCATTTTCCTTAAGTTCTCAAACTTTAGCACACATCAGAATCACCCACAGGGCTGGTTAGAGCAGACTGCTTGCCCTGGTCCAGCGTTTCAGGTTCAGCAGGTCTGGAGTGGGGCCCAGGACTTGTTCCCAGGTGTTGCTGCTTAGAGACCACACTTTTTTTTTTTTTTTTTTTTTTTTTTGCGGTACCGGGGATTGAACACAGGGGCATTCTACACCTCCGCGCTACGCCCCCAGCCCTATTTTTTATACTTTATTTTGAAACCGGGTCTCACGAAGTTGCGGAGGGCCTCACTAAGGGGGGAGAGAGAGAGAGACAGAGAGAGAGAGAGAGAGAGAGAGGCTGGCCGCGAACCTGGATCCTCCGGTCGCTGCCTCCCAAAGTACTGGGATTACAAGCGTGCGCCATCACGCCCGGCTTAGAGACCACACTTTGAGAGTCACTGCACAAGGTGACTAAGGAAGGGAGTCTGTTGATTCTGACTGAGGATGAAGGAAGTAAAGCAAAGGACAGTGAGTTAGGATAGAAGAAATAAAAGAAATAGGTAGAATGGAGACATGAAAGAGAAGGAAAATATAGCTTTAATGTGAAAGCCTGGTGCTAAAGGTCCTCATACCGTCACCCCTCAAGCCAGTTCTCTCTCCCAGGCCTATCATTCTCAAACTCCTGGGAAATCTGTAAATTAACCCCAAACTCTAATTACCCTGTGCACTGTTCGTTAACCCCCAATAAACTGTTTAAGCAAGACAGATAGGATATCTTGAGACACTATGATTTGGGGGAATTTCCAGCATTATCTACTAATCAGATAACGGAGACTACAACCAGCCTAAGGGTTCGGAAAATGACCAGACTGCCACGGGCCATCTTGTGATCACTGGACTGATGCCATCCTCATATTTCTTCCCATGCCCAGCCTTCTCCAAGTTTCCTTTAACAGAAGAGGTATGAACCCCCACATGTTTCTTTCATTCTCAAGGTGGCCCGCAGCCTCCCTTGAATGTGTATCCTTTGATTTCCTCAATAAACCCATGTCTATATCTTTGGCTGGTGCATGCTGAAATTTTTTTCCATCATAGGACCCCACCAGTCAAGAGCTGAGTCCCCACCCCCTTTCTCTAGGAACTCCTCAGAAGGATTCTCAGATTTCACCCTTCTCCCAGGACAGAAAGAATCCAGGATATGAAGAACAGGGTTCTCTTTAAATTTGACTCATCCATCTTTTCTAATTTATACCAAGACAATTTACCATTAAAGGGGTACAACCAAGATAACTTAGGTTTTGCTGGTCAATGCTACAGGGGCTCCCTGGGATGCTGCTGCTTCTAGTTTTATCAAGCCATCTTGAGTCTGCTAAAAGAAACTTAAATTAGCTAACTGTAATTTGGTAATTTTTACTAATAGGAAACAGATAATGTTGTATAAGAGAGAAGAGGGGGGAAAGATGTTTGTGATATGTTAAGATTTCCTATGTTTAATACCACTTTTATTAAGAGGAGACCACACAATATTACCTATCCAGAGACTACTAACTGCATCCATGTATCGACTTAATACTTAGGAGTGAGTTTAGTTGTTAAATAACTGTGTTGACTCCGCATATGACCAGCGAGTCTCACATGTGTATTTCCAAAGTACCTTCACCCCTGTCAGAGAAAAGCTAGATCTTTTCTGTATTATTTCATATTCAGATAGAAGGCTCAATGGTTTAAATAAACACTGACAAAGCTAGGGAGCAACTTTTTGTGACTGTTGGTTGACATACTGGTTTATAGGAGATTTGTCTATAATAAAGCGAAGAATAGGCCATTTGAATCAAGCTGCATTCTGAAGACGTATGAATTTTACATTGAGCAAGACGTGGAAAATTTGTCATCAATGCTCCTTAGATAAAATTAGCCATTCATTCCTTCACTACTTACAAAGAATAAGTTTCTTCTCATCCTTGGCTTTATTAACACATAATAACCACCACGGCCTTATTGAGAAGGGCAGAATTGCCTTCTGTTTAAAATTTTTCCTCCTCCAATATTGTCAGCTTTTCATTATGCACAATGCCCTTTGCATTTAATGCATAATTAGTTCTGAAATTGAATTTGTAAGTTTATTGATTGTATATTTTAATTATTGGAAGCTTTGCCTTGATCACATACATTAATGAACAAATAAACCAACGCAATTACAACTTTAATTGGGCCTTGGTAATTCCTGCCAATGATTTTGTTCTCATTCTTATTAATAAGAGATTTTATAAGCCTTCTGCTTTCTGTCTCCTTTCTTCACCCTAGGCCTGACCTCCTAAGCACAGATTTTATCCAGTGTTGAGTTACAGAGAAGATCTGAGTTTGATTCCTGATTTTCTTTCCTATAGCTTTATGATCAGGGACAAATCAGCAGTTCCGTCATCTGTGAAATAACAGGGTTGAGCTAGATAACACAGCAAGTTCTTTTAAGCTTCCAATAGGAAGGCAGAACAAATTTTCTAAGACTATTATTTCTCCAGCAATGCTGTAGAGGTCTTCACCCACAGCTGGAGTTATTCTGGGAAAAAACTGAAAATTTCCAATTAAAAATAAATTAGGAGTTTTCAGTCTTCCTTTAAAGATGTATGGATATACAGGGCTCCAGAATATATAATAAATGATTTCTATGAAATATTCAGTTTGTTGGAAGCAGTGGTACTTTGGTAAATGTTTTAACAATTGCTATTAAAAGAAACCCTGAGTTGCATGTTTGCTGATTTCTATGACATAAATATTCCCAGGTTGGCTGGCTGATTTCAAGTTCAGTTCTATGTATCGCCTTCAGTGTTTATTTTGTTACTTACTGAGCCCAGTTACTCAATACCATGAAAATGTTGATTATTTTTCAATATTATAGCAACAAGTTCATAGTTTCTTTAAATTTGTGACTTTTGAAAGCCTGTTGCAAACTTCAATTTGAAGGGGGAAAAACAAAACAGGGCAAAATCACTGCATGTTAGAGGGGACCATTTACAAGACATGCTTAACAGTAGTTTAATTTTTATATTGAGAAGTCCAATTGAAGACCATCATAGAGGGATACTATTTTGTGCTACTAATCTACGTTTTTCTCCTCTCAGTATTTACTATTCCTTCTCACCCCAATTTTATCAGCAAATTAGCCCTGCGCTCAGTGACTCAAGGGAGGGATCCGGCAGGGCAGAAATAGAACTCCACCGCAATTCACGCTGACTTTATGTTTCCAAACTCCAGGCCCTTAAGGAAATTGAGAGCACTTACAGAACTGGTGGAGAAACAGGAGTAGGGCGCAGGATAAACATCCTAGACAAAAACACTTGCAGAGAAGGACTTCCAATCAGATCAAAGCAATATTCTGGGTGGGTGGAAGGGTGCCTGTGCGAAGAAAGAAGGGTGTATGGGCTTCCCAGCAGCCCTCGAGGGATAGGAAATGGTTGCATGGTGCAGCTAGGAACAGGGAATCCATGCAAAATGTCAGTGAAAGACCCTGTGTCCCCAGTATAGAAATAAATAACAAAGAGCTACTGGAGACCACGATGAGGCTCATCTCAGTTGCAACCTATATGGGCAAGTGGCTCCACTACTACATAAAGATGATGGGGGAAAATTAAAGATGGAGAATGAGGCATGGAAGAGTCTGACAGGATAGCTGCTTGAAACCAAAGCTCAGTTACAGATAAATAAGGAACAACTATTTTTTTTTTTTGCCCACTCAAGATTGCAGGAAGTCAGGCGTGGTGGCACGTGCCTGTATTTCCAGTACCTGGGAGGCTGAGACAGGAGGATCACAGGTTTGAGGCCAGCCTCAGCAACTTAGTGAGGCCCTCCGTAACTTAGTGAGACCCTGCTTCAAAATAAAAAATAAAATGGGCTGGGGGTTTATCTCAGAGGTACAATACCCCTGGGTTCAATTCCTAGTACCACAAAAATGAAAAACAAAACTGTAGGACATGATTTGAATCTGCTTTATAATCTGTGTATCTGCTACATGAAGGAAAGCTGAAGTTGTATTTTTCTTAAATAATTTTAAAATAAATCAATGACATACTTATAAAAATGATAATATTAGAAACCAGGGAAGTTGCAAATACCTGGAAAACCCATAAGTGATATTCTTATGAGACATACATTATTTGAAAGATCAATTTTTTTTTTTTTTGCGGTACCAGGGATTGAGCCCAGGGGCGTTCTACCTCCGAGCTACACCCCCGGCCCTATTTTTTTATACTTTATTTTGAAACCGGGTCTCACGAAGTTGCAGAGGGCCTCACTAAGTAGAGAGAGAGAGAGACACAGAAAGAGAGAGAGAGAGAGGTGAGGCTGGCCGCGAACCTGGATCCTCCGGTCTCCACCTCCCAAAGTACTGGAATTACAAGCGTGTGCCACCACGCCCGGCCTGAAAGATCAATATTTTTGATAAATGGCTGGAAAACATGTATCAGGGGACTAACAGGCTAAAACATTTCTTACGTGAACATAAAAATATTATGTGCTATAATGCATGAAAAAGCAACATAAATATTTTGAGGAGAAAGTACTAAAAATTAAGCAGTGTCATTTAAATAGCCAGTAACCAATTATCCTCAGGCTAGTTAAGGAAATGAAGGGAGAGGGAAGAATAATTACAATTAATTAAATCAATAAAGGCCATTTGATTCATAATGTCATTAGATTGGAGTTGTAATGTAGCAAACTCCACTACAATAACCATCCCTCGCATTTGAATATACCCTCATGGAGTGCTTTTACACTTGAGCTCTGTTTAAATCCTCATGATTTGTTGAAACACAAAGGGCAGCTATATAAATAACTGATATAATTTCAGTAGTAATACATGCTATGAAGAAAAGTCATGGAGAACTCGGGGCTGTGTGTGTTGCTGTCTTAGTGCGGGTGGTCAGAAAGGAAGAGTGGTACGAGCACAGAGACCAGAGTGGGACGAGTGGCGAGCCAGCAAAAACAGCAAAGGAGTGTGCTAGAAAGGAGGCATCAAGTGTATGTGTGACGAGGGATCCCGCCAACGGTGAGTCTGGCTGTTCAGAATTGAGTTGGTAAGGGATAGGACCAGGGAGCCATCAGGTAGAGGCATCAGGTCAAATTCAGGAGTTTGGATTTCAGACTGAGTGTGATGAGTCACTGAAGAGCTTCAAGCAAGGGACACAGTTGGTGAGTTCACTTCGTGTGACTGGCGCTGCCGTAAGGATAAAAGACTGTAGGATGGCCGGAGGGGACGCAAGGAGCTCCTTGCAACAGTTCAGCTGACAGATAATGGTGGCTTGAATAGGGGTAGCAGGGGTGGTGGTGAGTTGTAGCTGGAGTTGGGATATATTGTGAAGGTCGGGTCAACAGCACTTGGCAGGTGTATTAAATGTGGGAGGTAAGAAAATGTGTAGAGTCAAGGATGGGCCAGGGCTGAGCAAAAGATGAAATGACAGTGCCATCTATGGAGAGAGAAGAGATTCTGTGGTTGGGGACCAACTAAGAATTCTCCTTATCTGAAAATTCGGGACAACTGCCAACCTGTCCTCTGTATATTAACACCAGTGAGTGTAGAAGGGACACTCCCACAACTTTTTGATTTTCATCCCGTCAACATGATGTGTTTAGAGCCCTGGTCTTATTCATTTGCTCAGGTGACCAGACACTTGGAACTGTTGTTTCAAGACTTCTAAGTGTTCTCTTCAGGGCTCTATAGCTGACGCGTTGGCTTTGGTTTACTTCCTAAGGGTTAAGGACCCTCCACCCGTGGCTCAGAATTTTTAGTGCAGTAACTCACATGGGCTTAATTAGCCCTCTGCAAGAGTTATGCTCTCCTCGGTAAGAAAGCTGGCTGTGCCTGTTTAAAATTTAAGTCCTTGCTTTGCACAGAGGAGCTCAAGATTCACCTCTGAATTTGATTTTTTTTAAATCCTTATTGAATATAAGTTAGAAAAACTGTGAAGGGAAATCTAACATTCCACATGGGTCAAGTGATTTTCCTTCAAAAGAAGATAGCAGGCATGTTTTAAAAATGTTCCTACCAACTTTTCTTTAAAATAATTCTTCCTTTAGGGAAAAAAAATGTGTGTTTAAAACAATTTTCTCCAACTCCAGTCCTCACCATATCGCCTCCACATTTTGCCATATTTCACGAAATATGTTTCACATGACCTCTATTTAATGTTTTCTTATTAATCAACGTACTTTTTAGTCTTCAAAACAACACTGTAAACAGAATCTTAAATAAACTACCATTAAAATCAGAAAATTCCTTAAGAGAGGAGGTAATGACATAACACAATTACATCCGTGATTCCAGCTCCCTGTTGTGGTGGTCTTTATGTATTCGAGCATAGTGATTCTAAACACCATGGAGGCATCATTACCAATCTCACTAACATGAACAGGGAAGGAGGAAGGGGCGGTGGAGTGGGATGCAGAGAGAAACACACCAAGTGCTGTGTATGTTGGTTACACTTTGCATCTCATTATGATGCATAACAATGTGCCAATAAACACACACACACACACCAGCTCTTTTGTCTCTGGTTGATTGTGAAAGCTTACCCCTACTGCCATTTGCTCCGTGAGCTTAGAGGCATAATCTGAAATTGGATAAGGGGAAATATTTCTTTTTTATCTACTTTTATTGGCGCATTATAGTCTCACACTACAATGTAGTTCATAGTGATAGTGACACACATGCACACAGCACTTGGCGGGCTTTCCCCTGGCTCCTCCCCACTCCCCCTTCCTCATACAGGGTATTGAGATTGGCTTGGTATTCTCACATATGTACATAATGTCAATGGAAGTGATTCCTTCATTAATCCCCCCCCGCCGCCGCCCCCTTCTCCTAGACCACCTCCCTGGTTCCACTGGTGTTTCCCCTCCAAGCAGGCCATAAAAGACCATGATGTAGGCTTCCTAACATTAATTTACAAACTGCTAATGGTCAGCAGATCACCATTGAGAAACACAGGAGATCAAAAACTCTTCAAGTCAAAGTTTAATGAGGAAGAGCTAAATTCGTAGCATGATCACTTTGAAGATGAGTTTTAGGATTGGCTTTCCTTGCATTTATTTAACTCGAGAGGTGTTTGCCTGGAATTGTTTGAAATGCAGGCTTGAAAACCTCTTTCAAACAAAAATACGTTCTCTTAAGGCAAAAGGAACAAAAGGCCTTGAATACCTCTAATGCTATCTATTCTAGGCTCTAAGGTACAATTTCCCAGAACTCAGGCACTGCTGTGAAGAGACTTTGAAAGCTCTAGAAACCTGATTCCTCCGCAGTGCCTAGAGCACTTTTCTTTTCATGGTGTTTCGTTGAATGAGCAAGGTAAAGTATCATATGTTGCACATTTTAACAAGTTCACATTTAGTAAACCTTGCTCATGTACTTTTGTTTACGCGAGATGATCATTATCTATTGCTGACTTTGTTTATTCCTCCCTATACTTGGAAACCCACCTCAGCTCACTTCCACTGTGCACTCTCTGCCTTCTTAGAATCCTGTCACCACCTGATATTTGGACAGGCAATTTAACAATTTGATTATGTAGCTTATTTATTTTTACATCTTGTAATCTCAAGTCTAATATCATGGCTGCCTAATATCTATTGTATGTCTGCACCATGGTTTATTAATTCCAACAACATTGTTGGAATTAATTCCAACAATTTAATTATTAATTCCAATAATTTAATTATTGTTTATTAATTCCAACAATTGTTTCAGATTTTATAAAGTGATATATGTTTCATTTTCTCCCTATGCCATCTACGATGGAGAAGGTAAAAACATATCTCACTACACAACAAATGGTGGACTAAATGGACGAAGAAATCACTCACAGTATAGAACACCTAGAAATGCTACATTAAAAATTATTTTTTAAAGCCAGGCACAGTGTATAGTTCCTAAGTAAGGAAACAAGTCAAGAGTACAATCTAGGGTTATAAATCTGTGGTTAATAATGAATTTTAATTAAAATACAATTTTAAGCTGGGTGTAGTGGTGCATGCCTGTAATCCCAGTACTTGGGAGGCTGAGACGACAGGAGGATAGCAGCTTTATAGCCAGCCTCAGCAACTTTGCAAGGCCCTCCACAACCTAGTGAATCCCTGTCTCAAAATAAAAAAGAATAATAATAATAATAAAATAGGGCTGGGATGTAGCTGAGAGGTAGAATGCCTCTGGGTTCAATCTCCAGTACCACACACATGCATACACACAAAATTATTTTTAGAAAGCACGGCTGAACTCAGCAAATAGACTGAAAAAGCAGTAAGACTTCTGTAGAATCTCTTCCCTTTCTAATCATATTCCTATCTTCTACTCCACCCCTTACCAGCCTGAGAAATAACATACAGGCCTTTATTCCTCCACTGTCTTGCCCTTAGCAGACCTGACTAGTTGATCACAGATAAAATAAAATAATAAAATAAAATAAAATAAAATACACAGAGAGAAAAAGAGAGAGAACATACGGAAACACTGGACCTGGTGTTGTTACTGAGGGTATCTGCACAATACAATAAGATTTCTAAAAAACATTTTCTAAAAAAAACAAAACAAAAAAAACCCTACACTATCTAGAAGCACACATGTATCTAAAAGAAACATCAAGGAAATTATCAATAAAACATTCAGAAAAAAGGCTTATCCCAGAGTAGGCAATCAAAGAAGGGCCCATAGGAAGACTTGAAGTACTAGTAATGCTCTATATCAGCTTTATCCAGTACAAAGATAATGTGATCCACAAAGCAAACCACATATGTAATTTCCTAGTAATCGAATTTTAAAAATATTAAATGTATTTTAACATTTTAATCTAATCTACAATAAAATCATTCCACATGCAACCAATATAAAAACTACTGAGACACTTTACATTATTATTATTTTTTTTTTTTGGTGGTACTGGGGATTGAACCCAGGGGCGTTCTACCTCCGAGCTGCACCCCCAGCCCTAATTTTTATTCTTTATTTTGAAACAGGGTGTCACTAAATTGCAGAGGGCCTCACTAAGTAGCTGAGGCTGGCCCCAAACCCGGATCCGCTGGTCTCAGCCTCCCAAGTACTGGGATTACAAGCATGCGCCACCACGCCCAGCTTACATTCTTTTCTTGATTCTGAGTTTTCAAAACTGGATTTATATGTTTTCCTCACAGCACATCTCTACTTAGACTCGTCATATTTTATTTATTTTAATTACCATATATTTTCTTTTTACTTATTATTTTTTAATTATTATCATTGTTTATTGGTGCATTGTAATCATACATCTTGATGGGTTTCAAGGTGGTAGAAATATACATGCACACATGGGTCAATTAGCCCTCCCCCAATTCCCACCCCCGTTCCCTCCCCCTTCCCTCCTTCTCATGCTCAGCAGAGTAGTTGACTTTGATAAGTTAGTGTATATACATCTTGTGCACTAGGGTGTTTCCCTCTTCCCCCCTCCCATCTCTCTCAGGTCGCCTTCTTTACTCATCTAAGGTTTTCTCTGTCTTTGTTTGGAGTCCATCCTACGCCCTGTTCTCCCTAGCTTCTGCATATTATGGAGAGCATCCAACTTTTCACTTTTTGTGACTGACTAATCTCACTAAGCATAATGTTCTCTAATTCCATCCATTTCCCTGCAAATGACATAATTGTTCTTCTTTATGACTGCGTAAAATTCCATTGTGTACATATCCTATAGTTTTGTAATCCATTCATCTGTTGATGGACATCTTGGCTGGTTCCATAGTTTGGCAATTGTGAATTGGGCAGCTATAAACATAGATACACCTGCATTAGTCTGGTAATTTGGTTTCCATTCTTTTGGGTAGATACCTAGAAGTGGTATTGCTGGGTCATACGGTAGGTTCATTCCCAATCTTCTGAGGATCCTCCACACTGTTTTCCAAAGTGGTTGCACTAATTTGCAATCCCACCAACTGTGTATTAGTTCCTACTTCTCCACATCTTTGCCAGCATTTATCAGAAAATCACCAAATAAATAACCTAATGACACACTTCAAAGCCCTTGAAAAACAGGAACAGTCTAACCCCAAAACCAGTAGAAGACAGGAAATTATTAAAATCAGAGCAGAAATCAATGAAGTAGAGAATAAAAAAAATCAACAAAACCAAAAGCTGGTTCCTCAAAAAAATAAACAAGATAGATAAACCACTAGCCAACCTAACCACAAGAAAGAATCAACCCAAATTACTAAAATAAGAGATGAAAAAGGTGATATTACCACTGACAGCACAGAAATCCAGAGGATTATCAGAACTACTTTGAAAAACTATACTCCAACAAAATGAAAAACCTAGAAGAAATTGACAAATTACTAGACTCGTCATATTTTAGTCAACAGTAGCTAAATGTGGTAACTACTGTATTCAGGGAGCACAGTTTTCTACCTTAAAGTTGGTAGTAGGTGGGATATTTAAAATTTTTTAAGGTGTGCATATTTATTTATTGCAAGCACAACACATTATTTTTATTTTTATTTTTATTTTTTTATGTTCATTTATTGGAATACCTTAACATTTAGAGCCCACTTATAAATAAAAATGTTTTTTTCTTCTAAAGTGTAGATGTATCAATACTTTTCTTTCTTCCTTTTCCTCCCCCTCTGCTTTCCTTCCTGTCTGTCTTCTTCTCTTCCTCCTTCTCCTCCTTCCCTCTCTCCCTCTCTGGCATACACAGGCTTCCTGTGATGTGCTCTGTATTACTTCTTTGATTATGGGTAATTCTGACGAATTTCTTGGATCAGCTGTTCTAACGCCCTTCAGGAAGGTTCCATTTGATTTTTTGGCACAAAACAAATTCATCACCAACTAAACATGGCTTCATTTCCCATCATTTAATGATATATCTCCAAATAAGCATTCTTGAAAAAAGAAAAACTATTTTTAAAAAAGTTAATTTAAAATGTTTTCTAAAGGCTGAAAGATAGCCAGCAGCTTCTGTGTGAGCATTTTTCACAATGATGATGAAGAGTATTTTAGACTCAGCTTCTGTGAGTATTCATAAACAATGCACACTTGGGAAGATACATATGCAGGGGGGGAAAATGGCAGAATGTGGGCTTAAATTAGAGGTCACAAAAGCCAGGCGTGGTGGCGCACGCTTGCAGTCCCAGTACTTTGGGAGGCGGAGACCGGAGGATCTGAGTTCGCGGCCAGCCTCAGCGCTCTCTCTCTCTCTCTCTATCCCTGTCTCTCTCTCTCTCTCTCTCCTTAGCGAGGCCCTCCGCAACTTCGTGAGACCCGGTTTCAAAATAAAGTATAAAAAAATAGGGCCGGGGGCGTAGCGCGGAGGTAGAATGCCCCTGAGTTCAATCCCCGGTACCGCAAAAAAAAAAAATTAGAGGTCACAAAACTGTGGCCTAGGGGACAACTCCAGTGAGTTGCCTCTGTGTCTGGCACATGAGCAAAAGATACTTTTTACATATTTTAAACGGTTGACAAAAACAAAGAATAATAATATCCTGTTACACATGCAAATTATGTAAAATTAAAATTCCAAGTTTTTATAAATAAAATTTTATTGCTAAACAACCATGTTCCTTCACTCATGCTCTATCTATGGCTTTTTTTGTCCACAGATGACAGCATTGAGTAGAAACTCTACTCACTGTTGAGCAGGAACTCTATATAGAAACTCTATATCCTAAAAACTTAAAATTGAAACTATTGGGTTCTTTTAGTAAAAGTTTGCCAGCTCCTAGCTTAAATCACCATGTTTCCCCAGATGACAAGTTTTCTGTATAATGACAAAATAAAAAAAAATGAATGGTTCAAGCTTTTGAACCATGGAAACCATTGTTAGAAACAATTGTGAAATGATCATTGAGTTTTGTGAGTTTACTTTCCACTTTGACGTTTTGAAGCTAATGGCATCCACCATAGATTTGCCCAATTTAAGGAAAAGAGAGAGCAGATCTATTCACATCTTGGCCATCACTAAGCTATGTCAGTAGCCTTGGGAGAGTCAGAGGCTCTGAGGCCTGTTGCTGCTCTACAAAGTAAAAAATGACGAAGTTAGATTATTGCTATGGTCTCTTGTAGTTGTATAACTAATTATGGATCAAATAGGTAAAAAAAAAATACAGTAAAAGAAATGGTTAAGACTACAGACTTAACTAAATGTCTTAACCAGACTTAGCTATAGTCGCCTAAGTCAGTTTTGAGGACTGGGCTCCACATCTATATTTGCAGGCAAGAACTTCACAGCCTGTTGTACATTTAATGAAATAACGCATTAGAGATTTGCTAACTAGGGTGTAGGCGACTTATATATAAAAAACATCTGCTGAGAGGAACTGCCAAATCATTGACACAGGCATCCCTATGACTCTTGTCATGGCCCCACGGGGATTGAGGCAGAGACGTCATTGTCTTGAGAGCAGGTAGAGTTGTTCTGCAAGCGAGCACAGGGTCCCGGACAGAATGGCAGTAGCGTCCGCCTGCTTTCTTGTTACCACATGGAAAGAATGACTGGATTTCAGCCTCTAATTCCTAACGTTACTAGTTTTAAAAACTCTAAGTCAACTGCCAGGTGAAAACGAACCATGTGACCTCTGGGGTCTCAGTAGCAGATGCTGTATTTTCCATAGAAATCCTAACACCATGGACCAAGTCTCTGAAAAATCTCTTTAGAAATATTTTAAAATAAAGACTGTTTTGAACATACAACTGTATCAGTGAAGAATTGGATTACTTGAAATAAAACTGTGAGACCCAAGTAATTTATTTGTTCCCTTTTTTTTTTTTTTTTTTTGCGGTACCGGGGATTGAACCCAGGGGCATTCT
>PVJS01009226.1:0-50937 GCA_004027185.1 Glis glis
CTCTCCTTAGTGAGGCCCTCCGCAACTTCGTGAGACCTGGTTTCAAAATAAAGTATAAAAAATAGGGCCGGGGGTGTGGCGCGGAGGTAGAACACCCCTGGGTTCCATCCCCGGTACCACAAAAAAAAAAAAATAAGACTCCTATAGCTCAGGAAATAAAAGCAAGAATCAGTAAATGGGATGGCTTCAAATTAAAAAGCTTCTGCACAGCACAGGAAACAATGGTGGGAAGAGTCAGCCTACAGAATGGTAGAAAATCTTTGCTAGCTATTCTGACAAAGAATTAATATCCAGAATATATAAAGAACTCAAAAAGCACATTTTAAAAACCCATTCAGTAAGCGGGCAAATGAACTGAACAAAAGAAGAAATACAAATGGCCAACAGTTTATATGAAAATTTTTTGATATCTTTAGCCACCAGGAAAATGCAAATCAAAACATTTCACTCCAGTCAGAATAGCAATCAAGAATATAAACAATAAATGCTGGTGAGAATGTGGTGGGGGCGGGCAGGGTCTTACATGCTGTTGGTGGGAATGTAAATTAGTACAGCCACTATGAAAATCAGTGTGGAGGTTCCTCAAAAAAACAAAAATCGAACTACCGTATGATCCAGCTATATCACTTCTCAGTATTTATTCAAAAGAATTAAAGTCAGCATACTTTAGGGACACAAGTATATCATGTTTATCGCAGCACAATTCACACTACCCAAGTTATGGAACCAGTCTAGATGTTTGTCAACAGATAAATGGATAAATAAAATGTGGAATATATACACAGTGGAGTTTTATTCAGCTATAAAGAAGAATGAAATTATGTTATTTGCAGGAAAATGGATGGAACTGGAGAGCGTTATGTTAAGCAAAATAACGCTAGACTCAGAAAGGTAAGCATACATGATATATTTTCTCTCAGATGTGAAAACCAGAGTGGTGGGGCTGGGGAGAAAAGGGATGTCATGAAAGTAGAAGAGAAACCATTTGGTAGAGGAAGGCACCAGGGAAGGGAGGAGGGAAGTAAGAAGAGGTATTGCTGAGTAATACTGACCAACTTATATTATATGTATGTGTAAATATGCCACAATGAAATACACCATCTTGTATAATTAATGTGTACCAATTAAAAAAACACAAACAATAGTCAAAATATTTTTAGTGAGCGGTAATATCATAAAGAAAATGAGCCAGGTGCAATAGTGTGCACCTCTAAAGTGTCAGCTACTTAGGAGTCTGAGGCATGAGGATCCCTTGAGCCCAGAAGTAAAGAGGCCAGGCTGAGCAACATAGTGAGGTCCTGTCAATGAAGAGAAAAGAAGGGAAAGGGAAAAGGAAGGACAACTATGCCTGGATATAATCCTGAGTATTTCAACCCAACAACTGGAAAAACAACATGTTAAATCAAGCTGATTAAACTCAAACCTTGGGTAGACACCAGAAAGGTAAATGACTACTATCTTAATGATTTCATCAAGGGTTGGCCATGCACTAGGCACAACGATGGCATTAGGAGTACAGATGAAGAAGAAGTATTGTCCTCAAGTGTGGAAAGGGAAAGAGCAGAGATATCCAGCATGGTTAACTTTCTCACCACCTTCATGCCATTGTTCCAAATGTTGCTTCCAAATGTTCCTATCTTGCTAACTCTTCAAAACTGCAATCCACATAGCTGTTCACCTTACCCTAGTCTGTGTTTTTTTTCTCCAGCATTTATAATTGTGTGACATTCTATATAATTACACGTATTTGCTTTGTCATTCTTCTCCCATAAGACCATAAGTTGCAATACTAGTTCACAAAAATTAGAAAGTCATGTCCCAAGATGTTATTTACCTTCATTACAACTTCAAAGTTTTATTTAACATTACCAAGGAAGCATATAAATTACAGTATCGTAATTTTGTTTTAATACCTTTTTAACTCAATATAACTGCTTATCTTTTTAATTCTGTATGTTTTGGTATGTGCCTTTAAAAACAGTATTCTGAAAAGGGGTCCATCTGGTTGACCATAACTCCCAGATGGAGCCAGGCATAAACAAATGCAAGGAATTCTGGTGGTAATGTCATAGATGCATGACAGAGAATAAGACATTAAGGAAACTGTTTCTCTGACTAGGTAAGGGGTAAAAAATAGACATAATTAGGGATGAGTCCAGGAGTCAAGAGAATTAGAGACTAACTTTTTTTTTCTTTGCTTGAATACTACTTATTTCCTTTAATATTTTAGGTGGCATGCTGATTCTAAGTTTTCTTTTAATTATTAATTCACAAATCTTGAAATACATTAAAATTATTGATACTCAATAATCCACAGTTCAATGTTTTAAGAGTCTTTACAGCCCTTATTTTATGTTATCACAACTAGATTACATTGAGTGAAATTGTGCTAATAAACACGTTATAATCAGTGTTTATTTAGTAGAAACTTTATACAATAAAGACTAAACCAACAACTTTCAAGAAATCTTGATCCCTGTATTTAATATACTACATTGAAATTTTCTGTTTCTGAGTCTCATTCCTTCACTAGACTAGAAGTTTTAATAGCAGTGACATTTCATTCATCCTTTTATGTCTGCAGCTAAGCTTAGTACTGGGTATAAAGTTATGATAATAAATGTTTAATAAACTTCTCCAGTGAATAGACTCATTAAAATATTCAGAACCATATGAGCCTACAAATACTGAAGCTCTATTTCTTTTTATATATGCTCAGTGTTTAATTTCTTAAGTTAAAATGAATAAAGAATAGAAAGACATCCCATCCTGTGTTCATCGTCTGGAAGAATATTAAGATGGTAATAGTTCCCAAATTGATCTGTTAGAGCAGGTAGACTGGATAGATATGAGCAAAGGGGAAGGTAAAGGAAACTTAGATTCTACCTTACCCAGATACCACCTTCTTACAGTCAGAAGAGCTCCCTGTCAATCCAGGGAAAATGGATATAATCATCCCTGAGGGACTGGAGCATGCTAGGGCATGTGCAGACTACCAGCACTTTGGCCCCTAATAACCTCTGAGATCATTATAGTATCATTTACATTGCGGTTTTACCTCTCCCATGGGTTTCACTTAGGTGGTGATAGAAAAATTGCAACATGATGGAATTGGCACAGGTGCGCTAAATCTTGGCGGGAACCTAATGAAACCACCTCGAATGAATCATTCATAAGGAGGGAGGATCCCAGGCAGGCCATAAGGCTGACCCCCTTTCTAGGACACCTACTCTACATTTTCTGGAGTGTACTTTCCTTTCACTAAATAAACCACTTGTACTTTCTTAGTCTTATCTGACTGAAATCTTTCTTCCAGGAGATAAAAACCCAGGTAATAGATCTATGACTCAATGGATCCCTATCAAAACCCCAGCTGCCTTTTTTGCATATACTGATAAGCTGATCCTAACATACATATGTAACAGGAAAGAACCAAGGAAAGATAAAACAATCTAGAAAGAGAAGAACAAAGTTGAAGGATTCACACCTCTAGATTTCAAAGCTTTATTAAAAAGTTATAGTAATCAAGACAGTATGATATTGGCATAAGGAAAGTAGACCCACGGAACTGACCTGAGAATCTAGAATAAACCCATATGTTTATGGTCAATTGGTTTTCCACAGAATACCAAGACAATTCAACAGGGAAAGAATAGTTGTTTCAATCAAGAGTTCTACAAAAACTGGGTATCTACATGCAGAAACTGGGCTCCTAACTCATATCACATATAAAAATTAATTCAAAATGGATCAAAGATCTAAAAGGGATAAAACTGCAAAACGGAAGAGATAAGTGTAAATATTTGTGACCCTAGATTACGAAATACTTTCCTAAATACATTAAAAGCACAAGCAACCAAAAAAAACAATCAAAATTTAAAACTTGTCAACAGACACTATCAAGAAAGTGAAAACCAACTGTCAGCTTTCCATGGCTGTGACAAAGTACCTGAGAAAAACATCTTAAAAGAGGAAAGATTAATTTAGGCTCACAGTTTCAGAGTTTTTAGTCCCTAGGTCCTTGACCCCATGGCAATGGGCCTGCAGTAAAATAGAACATCATGGTGGGGAGGGTGTGGAAGAGCAAAGCTGCTCAGAGGGAAGGAGTAAGGGGAAGGAGGAGAGAAAAGGAGAGGAGGTGGAGGAGGGTGAGGAGAGCAGGGAGGAGTTGGGGTGAGGAAGAGCTGGGATAGGATATACCCTTCCTGGGCATGCCCCCAGTGACCTGTTTTCTCCAATTAGGCCCTACAGCCTATAGTTCCCACCACCTCCTAACAGTCCATTCAATGAACCCATTGATGGATTAACCTATTGATGAGATCAGAGCCCTCATGGTGCAATCACTTACCCAAAGCCCTACCTCTTAATACTGCTGCCTTAAACACACACGCCTTTGGGGGACATTCCAGATTCAAACTTTAACAACAACCAACCCACACAATGGAAGGAATTATCTGCAAATCTTACAAGCAATAAATATATAAAATATATTTTAAAATTCTTACAACTCAGTAATACAAAGACAAATAAAGGCCGGACATGGTGGTGCACGCCTGTAATCCCAGTACTTGGGAGGCGGAGACTGGAGGACTCGGGTTCGCGGCCAGCCTCAGCTACTTAGTAAGGCCCTCCGCAACTTCATGAGACCCGATTTCAAAATAAAGGATAAAAAATAGGGCCGGGGGTGTAGCTCGGAGGTAGAACTCCCCTGGGTTCAATCCTCGGTACCGCAAAAAAAAAAAAAAAGTAAAGAAAAGACAAATAACCCAGCTAGACACGGCAATGCATGTCTGAAATCCCTGTACTTGAGAGGCTGAGACAAGAGGACTGCAAGTTCAAGGCCAGTGAGACCCTATCTCAAAATAAAAAAAAGGGCTGGGGGTGTAGCTCAGTGGTAGAGTGTTCCTGAGTTTGATTCCAGCACCACAAAAAAGAAAAAAACACCACCTAACATGGGCAAAGAATCTGAGTAGACATTTCTCCAGAAGAGATATACGAATGGCCAACATGTGAAAATATGATCATCATCAGTCATCAGGATAATGCAAATCAAAACCATAATGAGATACAACTGACACACAAAAGCAGGAAAACTGGAACTCTCATAATTGTGGAAAACGTACTCCAGAGGAATGATAACATGTCCACACCAATGCTTATACACAAATGATCATAGCAGCACTTTTCAAGAAAACCCAAAGTGGAAACAACCTAAATGTCCATCAGTTGAATGAACAGATAAACAAGTATAGTATATCTATATAATGGAGTATTATTCAATCAGAAAAAAAGAATGAAGTATATACCATTACATGCTACAATATGGATGACCTTGAAAACCTTATTCAAAGTGAAAGAAGTCAAACACAAAAGTCCACATATTGTGTAATTATCTGACATGAAAGTATCCAGAATAGACAAATTCATAGAAACAAAGTAATTTATTAGTTGCCAGAAGCTTGGGGTAAGTTGGGGAGTAAACTGTGGATAAAGGGTTTCTTTTTGGGGTGATAAATGACAACGTCCTGGTGATAAATAACAACTTTACAAATACACTAAAACTACTGAATGATATATTCTTAAATAAAAGTAAATTTTATGATTTATGTTATAGCTCAATTAAAATATCTCTTTAAATAAGGTTATTGTACATAATATAGCCAAAAGTCACACAGCAGTCTGTGGTAATGCCCAGAACAAACTCAAGCCTGATTTCTACTTGATTCCTTTGAACCACGTTAGTCTTTGATAAGTTACAGAAAAGTCATCAATGTCACAGAAAGGCAAGCAATTCACTCACTCGAAGAATAAGAACTCCAAAGATTCTCCCAAATCCAAACTAATTGTGAATCAATATTAAGAAGTAAAATAAGTTGTCCGATTTCTGACCTATTGATCAAAAGAAAGGGTCCAAATAAAACAAGCAAAATGATACTTTATAGAATATCTAAAGAAGGACCAAGATGAATGAATTTAAAATGCCAAGAAAATTAATATATAATTAGAAAAGTTTAAGAAACTTTGATAAACTTTTCTTAAGCATCTATGTATCAGACTCTGCTAGGTGCTATGGGGACACAGCACCTAGCAATGTCAAAATTCAAAGACCCAATTTTTGTCAGCAAAAAAACTCACAACTGAATCGAATACATCAACCACAGACAGCTATTATCATTCAGGTCTCTATAAGACCTGTGGCTCAGAGCCACAGGTATAAAAATAAGAGAGCAATTCATTTTGAAAAGGTGCAGCAGGGGGGAAAAATGAAGGTTCCCTCCTTTTCAGAGTCATGCTGACATTTGAGCTGAGCCTTAAAGAATGAGCAGGATAGAAATGATTATTTGTATATGATGAGTATGGGCAAAATATAAAGATAATATAAATACAATAAACATGGTGAGTAGCTTGAATATAAAGTTTAGAGGCATGAAGCTGGAGCTGGACATGAAAATGCAGCAACAGACATAGATTTGTGTTTTTCCTTGTGTGCTGTATCTTTTTGTATGTGAGTGTGTGGCACTGGGGATTGAATCTAGGGGCATTCTACCTCTGAGCTATACCCCTAGCCCTATCTTATTTGGAAACAGGGTCTCACTAGGTTGATGAGAGTCTCACTACTTACTGAGACTGTCCTCAAACCTGTGATCCTCCTGTCTCAGCCTCCCAAATACTGGGAATACAAGTGTGCACCACCCTGCCCAGCTTGTGTGCTGTATCCTAAGGCAGCGATAGAGAGAAAGTAAGCAAAGACTAGAGGAAGATAACCAGATGGAAGTGACACAGGAATCCAAATTATTTATCATTAAAATAAAAGGAAAGGAGCCGGGCGTGGTGGCGCGCTTGTAATTCCAGGCGGAGATCGGAGGATCCGGGTTTGCGGCCAGCCTCAGCTCTCTCGTTCTCTCTCCCTGTCTCTCTGTCTCTCTCTCTCCCTCTCTCCTTAGTGATGCCCTCCGCAACTTTGTGAGACACGGTTTCAAAATAAAGTATAAAAAATAGGGCCGGGGGCGTAGCACAGAGGTAGAATGCCCCTGGGTTCAATCCCCGGTACCGCAAAAATAAATAAATAAATAAATAAATAAATAAATAAATAAATAAATAAATAAAAGGAAAGGATAAAAATGGGGCCAAATAAATTTTTAAAGAAATAATAACTAAAAATATCCCAAATTTGGATTCTAGAAGACTGGCAAACCCCAAGCAGAATAAATATGAAGAAAGCTACACTGAAGCACATTATAGTCAAACTGCTGAAATCCAAAAGTAAAGAAAAAAATCCTGAAAGCCACCAAAAGAGGAAGTAGGAGGTGGAGGACACACATTACACACAGGGAAACAAAAACATAAATGGCAGCTTAAATACTGTAGGCTAAGGACAATGGAACATCTTCAAAGTTCTCAAGGGTGGGAATACTCTGCAAACCCAGGATTCCATATCCAGAAAAAGTATTTTAAGGGTACAATAAAGACCTTTTCAGATAAACAAAAAGCCCACAAAATTTGTTGACTGCAGACCTACACTATAAAAAATGCCGAAAGAAGTTAGGCTGAAGGAAAAAGATACCAGATGGAAACTTGGATTTACAGGAAAGAATATCAGAAAAAGCATATAACAAGAAAAGGTTTTCTTCAACATAACTTCCTTAAAAGACAACTATTTAAAGTAAATAAAACAAATCCTAAGGTGGGATTTATGATATAAGTAGAAGCATATGACAATAGCAAAAAGAAAGGGATAAGTAAATAAATGGAATTACACTGTTGTAAGGTTATATCACTCTTGTGAAATGGATGGCAAGAGATAATCAATGATGTGCAGTGGAAGGTGGTATAATATCTCAGAATAGACTGTGATAAATTAACGGTATACACTGTTAAACTCTGGATTGACTATTAAAAAAAATTAATGAAAAGAGCAAAAAAATCAATAGAGGACATAAAATAATATAAACTATTTGATTAACCCCAAAGGTTATACAGAAATGAAGCAACACAGAAGCTAAAGAAAAATAGCCTTATACCAATAATTATATTAAATACAAAGTCTCATCACCCTTGTTAGAAGGCAGATTGTTAGATAACTTAAAAAGCAAGCTGGGCACGGTGGTGTATGCCCATAATCCCAGAACCTGAGAGGCTGAGAAAGGATGATCACAGATTCCAGGCCAGCCTCAGCAATTTAGGGAGACTCTGTTTCAAAATAAAAATAAAAAGGGCCGGGGGTGTAGCTTTGAGAGAGAATGCCCCTAGGTTCAATCCCTCCACCAAAAAAACAAAACCAAAAACAAAAACGGTGCAATCACGTGCCAGTGTCTACTTACTGTAGATTTACAGACCAAAAGCAAAATATTGGAAAGAGATATAACATGAAGTAGCGTAAGTAAGCTGGAATTATTACCATGAAGTAGCATAAGAAAGCTGTCCTATTAAGTGATTTTATAATTAATCATATTTTGCTTTAAATCCTAAATGCTTTAACCTAATCCTTTTAAAAAATGTCTTGTTTTTGAAATTTTATAAGGTTTTACTGTATCACGATGGACTTCCAAGAGACAAATGGCTTACCTATTTTTAATATGATCTACTCACAAAGCAGTTTTTTTTTTTTTTTTTGCAGTACCGGGGATTGAACGCAGGGGCATTCTACCTCTGTGCTACGCCCCCGGCCCTATTTTTTATACTTTATTTTGAAACCGGGTCTCACGAAGTTGCGGAGGGCCTCACTAAGGGGAGAGAGAGAGAGAGAGAAAGAGAGAGAGAGAGAGAGAGAAAGAGCTGAGGCTGGCCGCAAACCCGGATCCTCCGGTCTCTGCCTCACAAAGTACTGGGATTACAAGCGTGCGCCACCACGTCCGGCCCTCATCCCTTGCTTTTTAACCCTGGTTTGTCAATGACCCATCTCACATCTTTGCCTCAACATTCATTCACTAGCAACAATCCCTTTCCTCACTCTTGGACCTCAAATTATACTTATGTTAATTTCTTAATTCCTGAATCTATCCCAACTTTGTTCTGTTCAATACCTCATCTAAACTTGATCATGTCCTTCAACTGGAGTCCTAATTTACCATGTGTTAAAAACATGAAGACTAACAATTTCATCTACTTCAGAAGTGACAAACTCTAAAGCCTCCCTCAGGAACCCATACCAGTGTTTTGTCACTCCAAGAATACAATGTCTTTATTTTTGCCCAAACAAACTCTAACTTATCCTTAAGTCCCACTTCCTGTTCAGTTCTGTATAATGACACAGATTAGCACTCAACTTCTTCCTCACAAAAAGCACACATCTACTTTTACACTAGAATTAAAACTACCTTCCTTTTTCAAGATAAATACCTATGATTCCTGCAGCGCTGTTCATCGCTTAATAATATTATATTTTATGGTCTCTTAAATCTCTTCAAATTTTCTATATCATTTTATGCCTTTGTTTTTTGGGTTTTTTTTTTTTGAGATGTGGTCTCACTATGTTGCCCAGACTGGTCTTGAACGCATGGGTTCAAGTGGTCCTCCTTAGCTTCTGAGTTGTTAGGACTACAAGCATGCACCAGCATACCCTCTCTGTATCTTTTTTTTTAAGTGATCCAAATGGGATACCAGTGTAAATGGGATAATTTACAAACAAATATAGCACAATACTAACATGGCCCAAAAAAGAATTTCCTTTGAAAAGAAAGCAATGGGTCAACTATGTTATGACCCTTTATGGGCTAGAGGATAGGAATAGGGAAAAAAAATCACAGTCTCAGAACATTCAGAAGTTACTTCTCGAGCCAGGTGTGGTGACCCACGCTTGTAATTCCAGTACTTGGGAGGCTGAGACAGGAGGATCACAGGTTCAAGGCAAGCCTCAGCAACTTAGGGAGGCTCTCAGCATCCCAGTGAGACCCTGTTTCCAAATAAGAAATAAAATCAGGCTGGGGGTGTAGCTTGGAGGTAGAGTGCCTCTGGGTTCAATCCCCAGTACCAAAAAAAAAAAAGTTACTTCTCCAGCAGTAAGTTTGTTCCCTCACAAACCAAGAGACCTCAATCTTCCCAGCCATTTTATCTTTATAACTTCCCATCCCCTGTCAAGAAAGAGCTCCTCGCCGGGCATGGTGGTGCACGCTTGTAATCCTAGTACTTGGGAGGCGGAGACCGGAGGATCCGGGTTCGTGGCCAGTCTCAGGTACTTAGTGAGGCCCTCCGCAACTTCGTGAGACCTGGTTTCAAAATAAAGGATAAAAATAGGGCTGGGGGTGTAGCTCGAGGTAGAACGCCCTTGGGTTCAATCCCCGGTACCGCAAAAAAAAAAAGAAGAAGAAAGAGCTCCTCCACACCACCAAAAGTAAAGCTCTTCTTACTATGAATTAACTGTATTAATTTCCCCACCATAAGCACAACAGTCTTAAACTTCTTAGCTATCTTCTCAGTCCTATTAGAGCCCACTGTTGTTAGTTATTTATGCAATTGTTGAAGCTGCTCCCTTTAGTTGCTTTCAAGTCAAAGTATTGTTTTTCTAAACTCAAGAAAGGGGAATAAGGTTGTGAAAAGATTAAGGTGTGAAGCAGTGAAAGAAATTATCTTTTATAAAGCTAAATTTGGCTGATGACTTGTTTTTCCATAATTTGAGCAAATATTTACCTTTAAGGTAATTAAGAAGTATGTCTGAATTACAGAATAAAACTTTCACAAAAAATAATCAGACAAAAATATAGAAAATAGAACTAATGAGAAGAGATAAGACAGGGTTTAAAAATGGAGATAGAGTGCAGGATACATACACAGGGAGACGAGGGTTACTTGTAAATGAGAGAAAAAGAAAAAAGAAATCTGTCCCCCAAAAGCAGCAAAGTCATGGATGTAAAATATGATTTCATTTTGTTTGTGTTTCTTGTTGTTAAAGAGAGTAATAATGGGGCTACTTAAAATGAATTTCAAGGAATGCAGGAAAATAGATTTCAGACTATTGGTATATATGAGAGGGTTCCAAGTATAAAAGGCTTTTATGACAGTTTCTTACATCAAGAATTTAGTAAAGAAAAATAGCCATATGAGAATATCTGTAATTGAACTTCAAGTTTAGAATAAGAAGCTATACCATGAAAATACAGGGAAGAAGATATGAGTTGTGTCTATCTCTTTTACCTATTGGGGTAATGGCCACAACTAGCAAAATCCTAAGGGGTTAAAGTCCACCCCATACCCAAGACCAAAACTACTCCCACCCCACCTTGGCTCATTGGTTTTCTCCCACTGTGGTGAGGATGGTTTTGGAAAAGCTCCTCAAATGCCAGGAAACACTGTAATACAAAAAGAAAAAACAATTCATAAGTACCAAAATTTAACTAACATTATGGCTTCCCTCTCAAGGAAGATTGGTATCATGGAAAAAACACTGGTCTATGAATCAAGAAACCAAGTGTATTTCACTTATTCGGCATTCACTTTAAGACGTCAGCTGTAATTCCAGGTGATGGGGGGGGCAAGAGACACACTCTTTCTGCTATTACTAAAGTGATAGAGCATAAGCCAGAAGCTGCTGATGGCTATCTATGCCACGAATTGGACTAAAACTGAAGCCACCAGAGAACTGAAGGATGGAAATAGACATTCCTAATGATACATTAAGAGAGCATGGCTCCAGTTCTTCCTGAAATACTTCTCTGCCTTAAGTTAGTTTGTATGGGGTTTCTGTGACTGGCAAATTAAGCCTGGTCAATACACCTGGGTTCTAATTCCAAACTGAACTGGACTGAGTCACTCCTCACCTTCTGGACTTAGTTTCCTCTTTATAAAATTAGTTTTCCAAAGCATTTGAAAAGCAATGGAAGCTGGGCGTGGTGGCACACACTTGTAGTCCCATTACTTAGGAGGCTGAGACGGGAGGATCCGGGTTCACGGCCAGCCTCAGCTAATTAGTGAGGCCCTCCGCAACTTCGTGAGACCTAGTTTCAAAATAAAGGATAAAAAATAGGGCCGGGGATGTAGCTCCAAGGTAGAACCCCCCTGGGTTCAATCCCTGGTACCGCGCAAAAACAAAAAAAAAAACAAAAAAAAAGAAAAGCAATGGAATTTTTTTCTTTTAAAATAAAATCTCATTTTGATATCAAAAGTAAAAATGGCTTTATTCAAATAAATTTATTTTTAAGATCAAATTCATATTTACTTCTGACCAAAATCAACAAGAATGATGGGTATATTAACCTCACTTTGAGATAAAAAATAAAAGTGACTCTATTACTATAAATGCACTTTGTGAGATCAAATGCATGATATTCACTTATGATCAAAATCAATAAGAACAATGATGTGTTTTAATAAATATAAAACTTCAAAGACTAATGGTAAAAGCTAACAGCTTTTATTAGCTCCTCAGTATTCAGTTTATTTCTATATTTTGTTTTAGCTGCATATTACTGAGATAATCCTGATTCCAAAAGAACAGTTGCAAAGAGTAACATATGTTTTCCACATCTGCCTTACCCCATGATACTATTTAATTAAAGATGGAGAAAAACTTTAACTTCCTCACAAAAGCAAATGAGCTTGACAGCACAAGTTTTCTAAATGGCTTTTCAATTGGTTAAAATTTAGTATATAATATAGTTAAGCATTCATGTGTGCTGGTTTTTTCTTAACAATTTTTAATTCATTTAAAAATAAATTGGAATCTAATGTTTATAGGACTCAATTATTGCTTTCATAGATTTCTAATAAAACAATTTCTAAAGTCTTTTTAAAATATTCTTCAATCTGATTCATATACACTGTCTACAGAAAATTATAATGAAGGATAAATAAGAAGTTGTAATCGTTTTTTAATAATGTGCCTGTTTTAGCTGGGCATGGTGGCACACGCCTGTAATCCCAGTACTTAAGAGGCTGGGATAGGAGGACTACAGGTTCGAGGACAGCCTCAGCAATTTAGTGAGGCCCTCAGTAACTTAGTGAGACCCTGTTTCAAAATAAAAAAATAAAATGGGGCTCGGGGTATAGCTCAGAGATAGAATGCCCCTAGGTTCGTTCCCCAGTACCAATAACAACAACAACAATAATAATGATAATAATAATATAATAATAAGCCTGCTTTAAAGGAAAATTTTACCACCAATTTCTATTCATAATCTTAAGAGAATTATGAATATGGTCAAAAGTAAGACCATTCTAATAGTTTATTTAATCTTACTGAGAACCACTTGATGGAACAGATTACAGAAAGTGAACAGGAGTGACAGCTTTAAGATAGAGGTGAATAACTCTCCATCTCTAATCTTGAGAAGTTAACAATCTGGCAGAGGATACAATACATTCACTTCAACAAGGATGTCTCCTTGGTGCCACCAGCCACTATGCAAGCAACTGGGAGTCAACATGAACATGATACACATGATCCCCATACCGTCATAAATTTAGACTTTAACCTAAGAACACTTGGTAACTACTAATGGAAAGTTTGGAGAGAAAGAGAAACTACATGATTAGTTAACAATTGACATTTTTGAAAGATTGCTGGCTACTATGTGAATGTTACTATAAATTGGAGGGAGTGCACCCAAAAATAGTTAGGAGCTACTCCAAGGATGAAAATGGCGAGAAATAGGAACACAAAAGAGGGAGCAACAAACTCAGCTGGAATGTGGGGAATCAACAGCTTCAGAGAAATAATGTTATAATTCAATCTTGAAAGACAAGAAGTAGGTCAGAAAAATAGAGGGAAAGTACAGTAAGACCATTTAGCAGGCATGTTTGGTAAACTTCAAGACATTCCTCACAGTGAGTCTAGAATGACGTGAATCATAGCTGGAATAACAGTCTGAGAAAAAAGATACTGAAGGATATTTTGTAATAAAAGAAAAATAACACTTCCAAGACAATGAGGAGTACTTTTCAGCAAGGTGCTTATGTAATCAGGTTTATATTTTAGAAATATTCTTCAAGGGACAATTAGCCTAAAGGTAAATACAAGCAGCCTAACCTCCCAAAGAAGGCATGTTGCCAAAGAGGTACAGTCTCAAAAATCCTAATCTAGTAATTTATCTTGACAACCAAACATGATCCAAACAAGTACTCTTGAGCTTTAGAAACTAAGCAACTTATATCAAATAAAGGCCACATTATAGTTGACATGGTTATTAACAAAAACGGGAAGTTTCTAGATAAAACATTAAAAGTATAATAGTGGCAGGAGATAAAGGGAGTCAAGAAAATAATACATAAACTAAGAAAATGGAGTAATAACAGAACAATTTTATTTCAAGATTAGAATACTGGTTCCACTTGCCAATTATACACAGATCCACCCCTTATACATAATTAGTCAAAAGACTAGTTCCTGGCATGCAGTTCAAACACCAAATTAAATTTAGTACACACAACACTTAAGAAAGTAACCAAAGGCCAGATTAGAAAGAGCAAACTACAATGGAGGACTAGCTCTAGCTAGCTTCCTATTGTTTAAAAAGAAACCTCACTCCTTGAAACATACTAACTAAACCAGGGGTAGAGTGGAATAGGAGAAGACTTGCTGTTTCACAAAGATTCCTGATCAATGCACTTGACAAGTTCTCTATTCAAACGTGACAAGAGACACACAGAAGAATCCAATTGCTTCATTTTAAGAAAATGAATCCTACCTTTCCAGGGTCATCCTTGGATCGAGGCACTTTAAGGAAACATTTGTTCAGTGACAGATTATGTCGTATGGAATTCTGAAATTAAAGAAGAAAAGCCATTGGGTCAATGGAATCCAAAAACCAAAACCTCTTTAAAAACAGAACCAGAAACCTAAATCTCTCTGAGCACTGGAAAACAATTACAAATTGAATAAGCCTTTAAAATGAGCTTTGAATTTAACTTTTCTGAATTCCAAATTACAAATACTGCAGGGGGCAGTAATTATTGGCAAAGACAATTTCTAGTAGATTCTTTAACAATGTAATATACATAGTATTTTAATATTTAAAACCTTTTAATGAAGAAAGAAGATGCCTATAAGGTTAACTATTAAGTGCCAAATAAAAACTGTATACATATCATGGCTTTAACTGTGGTTTTCAATTTATTTATTCTTTTTTTGGGGGGAACTAGGGATTGAACCCAGGGGCATTCTACCTCCGAATTACACCCCAGCCCTATTTTACTCTTTTATTTTGAAACAGGGTCTCACTAAGCTGCAGTAGCTGAGGCTGGCTGCGAACCTGTGATCCTCCCATCTCAGCCTCCCAAGTACTGGGATTACAAATGTGCGCCACCATGGCGGCTCAATTTATTTATTCTTAGAAACAAGTCAGAATGTAAAATGTTAGAAATTTTTCTATGTGTGATTTTAGTGATGACTATTTGACTATTTTTTTTCTTTTTCCTTTCCTATAAAGTTCAAATGATCTTCTTTTTAATCAGTTTTTTAAAATGTTAAGAGCTGGGGGTTTAGCTCAGTGGGAGAGCACTTGCCTAGCATGCATACATAAGGCCATGGGTTCGATCCCCAGCATCACCAAAAAAAAAAGTTAAAAGAATTCCACTTGCTCTATTACAAAAGCATTTAGAAGTCAATTAGGTTCTCACTACATCTGTAAGGGGAAAAAACACATGGAAAGAAACTGGCTACAGAGGGCTAGGAAGAACATCTAGGATCCTTATTGTAGCAGGAAATAACTAACTGGGTGGCAGAAAGATGCTTTAGGAGATCCTGAGCATCTATGAAACAAAATCTATTCATTTCTTACAGAAAATACCCCAAAGTCCCTTTCTTCTCAAATAAATGCTCCAAAATCCATTCTCAAATAATTTTATTCCCAAATGATCAGGTATTTGATGGAAGGGGACTCTAACTGCATTTAGTCAATACTTAGAATGGCACTTTCTGGGGTCATTTTTTAGTATAATGTCTATTTTATTTTTAATATAAAATTTAGAAGTATAAAAAGAATGTCTACAGTAAAGCTTCCCTCTCGCAGGGGTGATACTAGTATTTTAAAGTTTTAAAAAGATATACACTGAATATAAATTCAGGCCTATCTTATTACCAAAGTAAAAATTTAAAACTTATGCATCAGAATGCCACCTCTCCTTGGGATAGAAACAGCTACAAAGAATGATGCTCCCTCTCAAAAAATGAGAAACAATGAAAAAATGAGAAAAAACTGGGTAAGGTTAAAAGTCATACCTATTTTTCAGCTGCATCATAGAGTACTAGTTGCAAGGCAACGAAGCAAACTACATTCCTAAAAGAGGTTAGGCTATTCAAGGAGAAACTGGACATGTAAAGTCTCACCTTTGGCAGAGCATGAGAAAAAGACCTGGCCACCATTATATAGGTAACAAAAACTTAAATAAAATTTTAAAGGCTAAATATGGGCTAGTGAGTCAGTGTAGAACAACAAGGGCCCCAGACACAAGAGAACTTCCACTCACTCTCAAACTCTTCTCCATAACCCTTCACCCATGTGTTCATTAAACAGGGGTAGGATAAGAGACTAAAGAAAGTCTCCCTTATTGGCACAAGTAGGAAGGAGGTGACTGAGGGTGGCAGAATGGTGGGGGGCAGAGGATCTACAAAGCCCATCAACCTTTCATAGATTTTCACAAAGCAAAAAAAATTATACTTATGTGTGTGTGCGCATTATATATTATATAATAAATATACTTCCACCTCTAGGGAGGGACAGGAAACACTTTCCCAGGATACAGGTAAAAATGTATTTACTGGTGCTAGAGAAAGGGCTTTTAACCCCTGGAAGAAGTATATAAAACCATCCAATGCTGACACCATGCAGAGATATGCTACAGGTGGGGAAAGGGCAAGAAACTTCCCTCCAAAAGCAACTACAGGTTCGTTGCTAGTCTGGTTGAGGAAAAGAAACACTGAAAAAGCCCCACCCCAGGCTGGACCAAAAGAACAGAGAAAACCCCTTGCCTCTACTAAAAACCTAGCACTGAATAACATACAGCAGTATATTAATAGAGGGGGGGCAAAAGCATTCAGAGAGACCCCCATCTGTAACAGGTGGGAAGAGACAACTGAACTCTTAAGAGATGGAAAATGAAAAAGTCCTGTATCATCTACTATTGAAATAATGTAAAGTCTACAGTATACTAAAGTCAAAGATACTGCCAACAAAAGCCAAATTTAGCTCAACTATTGACAGAATGACTCAACCCCTTACATAAACGGCCTGAGAAAAAAGATCTTGTCCATTTACAAGTACAAATACTATGTACTTCAATCACTATCATTCTTCTACATATGTATCTGGTACATAGTCAAAAAGTACAAGACACAGAAAAGGGAAAACCCCACTATTGTGAAGTAATCAACAAAACTCAACTGAAAGATAACAGGTAACAGAACTAGCAAACAAAAACTTTAAAATAGTTATGATTAATATGTTAAAAACATGGACAATTTGAATAAAAAGATGGGGAATTTCAAGAGATGTGTAAATTATAAGAAAGAGACAAATGTAAGTGACAAATACAATCGTAGACAATGAATTCTGGGCTGGGAGTATAGCTCAGTAGTAGCACACTTGCCTTGCACACCTGTGTTCAAACCTCAATACTGCCCCCTTCCCTGTCCCAAGATAAAGAATTCCTCAGATCAGCTTATAAGTAAACTGGACAAAACTAGAGAAAGGTTGGGAGAACCCAAGAATAACAGAAGTAATCCAAACTGAGACCAACAGCCCATGCAAGGACATGTGCACACAGACTTAAAAAAAATTACCCAAGAACTGTGGGGCAGTATATGTAGTTTAAACCCCAGAAGAAGAAAGGAAAGAGAATGGGGCAAAAGGAAAATTTGAAAAAGTAACAGTCAAGACCCTTCCAAAAAGAATGCAAGCCATTAACCCACATATGCAAGAATTTCAGAGAACTCCAAGAAGAATAAATTAAATATCCCCACCCAAGGGCTACAGATGTAGCTCAATGGTACAGTGCTTGCCTAGTATGCATGAGGCCCTGGGTTTGATCTCCAACACCACCCAAAAGAAGAAGTCCACACCCTTATATTCACTGTAGTTAAAATGCTAAAAGCAAAATGAAGAAAACATCGTGAAGGCAGCCAGAGAGCAAAAAAAGTTTATGTATAGAAAAATAAGAAAAAAGTTACAGTGAGCCAGGTGTGGTGACGCTCACCTGTAATCCCAGTACTTGGGATGGGCTGAGAAAGGAGAATTGCAGGTTCAAGGCCAGCCTCAGCAACCTAGCAAAGACTCTCAGCAACCTAAGGAAATCTTGTTTAAAAAAAGGGATAAGGGTTTAACTTAGAAGTTGAATGTCCCTGGGTTCAATCACCAGTACCAAAAAAATAGAATTACAGTGGACTTTTACAAAAACAATGAGTGATATCTTAAAATAGTCAAAGGAAAAGAAATGCTTATAATCCCAGTACTTGGGAGACTGAGACTGGAGGATCCAGGTTCACGGCCAGCCTCAGCTATTTAGTGAGGCCCTCTGCAACTTAGTGAGACCCTGTTTCAAAATAAAGAATTAAAAAAAAATAGGGCTGGGAGTGTAGCTCGGAGGTAGAATGTCCCTGGGTTCAATTCCCAGTACCGCAAAAAAAAAAAAAAAAGGTAAATTTAAAAAACATGCCGGGCATGGTGGCGCACTCTTACAATCCCAGTACTCAGGAGGCTGAGACAGGAGGATTGCAGGTTCACAGCCAGCCTCAGCTACTTAGTGAGACCCTCTACAACTTAGTAAGACCCTGTTTCAAAATAAAAGAATAAAACAGGGCTGGGAGTATAGCTCAGAGGTAGAATGCACCTGGGGTTCAATCCCCAGTACCACAAAAAGATAATATAAAAAAACATTTTTTAAACTTAGAATGCCTTTAAAATAGCTATCTAACACAATTATAATAATTTTAGGGTTTATAATATGTATTACATGTCATATATAAAAAATTTATGACAACCACACAAAAGATGATCAGTCAAAGGAACTGAAAAGACATAGTTTATAAAGTTCTTACACTATACATAAACTAGCTTAACACTATTTGAAAGTAGAGTGACTGAAATGTTTGTGCCCCCTCAAAACTTATGTTGAGTGAGACTATAATGCACCAATAAAAGCATATTTTTAAAAAAACCTTTTGTGGAAACCTAACTCCCAATGTGATAATATTTGGAGGTAGGGCCTTGGGGCAAAGGGTGATTAGGTGATGAGAGATGTCCTCATAAAAGGAATTAGTGCTTATAAAAGAAGCCCCATGGAGTTCATTTGCTCCTTCAACTATTTGAGATTACAACAAGATAGCCATCTGAGAACCAAGAGGTGGGTGGGCCATCATTAAGACTAACTAGTATAATAGCTTCCCATCAAAGAATCTGGCAGTGCCTTAATCTTGGGCTTACCAGCCTCCAGGACTATGAGAAATAAATGCTATTTGTAAGCCACACAAATCTATGCTTTCTTGTCATGGCAGCCTGAACAAACATATATAGGAAACCCTAGAGTAATATCCAAATAGAATTGAAAAAAGATGTAATTATTAACATAAATGTGTACCTAGCCCAAGAATACAATGCTTTCCTGTGCTGGAAATCAAACCCAGGACCTCATATGTGCTTTGCCACTGGGCTACACCTCCAGCCCCACAAAAGCATATTTGGAAAATAGAAACACAAAGATATGAAAGCCAGGATATATTATGTACGTACACACACACACACACCCCTGCAAAGGTTACTTCAGACCTGCAATTTGGGTAGTCTGTCTCCAATAGCCCCAAGAAAAGAAGTTAGGAGAGAAAAGGTTAGAATGATCCAAGTTAACCTAGAGAAAAATGGCTTCCATTAAATAATTAAGTAAGGCATACTGCTTGGCCTTGAAAATCCCATCCTCATTTGACACTATGTACATATACAAAATTATCAATACCAATCTCAATAACATGTATGGGGAAGGGAGGGAGTGGATTGTGAGTTGGGGAGAAGCTCACCAAGTGCTGTGTGTATTTATGTCCCTATCACTCTTTACTTCATTATGATGCATGATTATAATGTACCAACAAAAAATTTAGAGCTACTAATGAGTAATAGCCATATAACTTTAAAGACTGGAGATATACTTTAATGTAGATTCTTAGGCTCCATCCCAAATGACCAATTTAAGTAGCTTTGCCACTGAGCTACACCTCCAGCCCCACAAAAGCATATTTGGAGTTGTGGCCCAGGAATCTGGATTTTGAAAGTATTCTGATTTTTATTTTAAACTTGAACTTAAGGTGGAACTTCTAAACCTATCAATCACTAGATACCTTCTACTTCTCCAACTGTGTATCTTTCCTCCCATTGTGACTGTACTGGTTCCTCCCCCCAAATTATTATTCATCTGTTCTACCGTAATGCACATAAAATAGTTTCAGAATTGCTCTCAACTCCCTAATTTCTTGCTTTCTAACGTCTTTTCTTGGGGTTACTGGAGGTCAACAATGCTCTAGTGAAGTACTACTACCAAACACAAGTTGACTAAACTTCATGATTTCTCTATACTTCTTTCTGACCTTAGAATATATCCCATGAAGATGTACGTTCAGAATGCTCTCATCAAAAGTTTCTTCAATTATTTTTTTTCTGTCTGATTCCGTTATTAATTTGAAATGATGTTACACATGTTTCTGCTTGTATTCAGTTTTAGGGTTTCCTTTCTCATCTCTTTTGTTTTTATAACATGTAAAACATTTACATAGTTCAAAAGTCAAAACTATACAAATAAAGGTATACTCAAAATCTTAATTCTCTTCTACATCCCTTCCACTTCAGTTCCATCCATCCCCTACATGTAATTATACTTACTACAGTCTAATTTACACTCTTGAATTTCTTTTACATTACAATAAGCAAATATATAATGTATTTCTTTTTTCCTCCACACAAAAAATAGAATAAACCCTCCCCTACTACTTTTTGTAATTTCCCTTTTATTACCTATTAAAGTCCAACAACTTAACAGGTCAATTTTTCTCAGTAAGGTGAATAGCACAAAAATTTTAATTCTTTTTCCTCTAGTTCAGATTACAAAATGGCTCAATTATAAAATATTCAGAGTTTTTTTTTTTTTTTTGCGGTACCAGGGATTGAACCCAGGGGAGTTCTACCTCCGCGCTACACCCCCGGCCCTATTTTTTTATACTTTATTTTGAAACCGGGTCTCACGAATTTGCGGAGGGCCTCACTAAGTAGAGGTAGAGAGAGAGAGAGAGAGAGAGAGAGAGAGAGAGAGAGAGACAGACAGACAGGGAGAGAGAGAGAGCTGAGGCTGGCCGCCAACCCGGATCCTCGGGTCTCCGCCTCCCAAAGTACTGGGATTACAAGCGTGCACCACCACGCCTGGCTCAGAGTTATTTTTAATGTAATTTCCTTTCATTGCCCTAACACAAAATGAAAGAAGGTTTTAGCCAACTATTAACATTCCATTTGGGTCCTTGCTAGCGACCATGGCAACATTTTTTCTTACGGGTGACTTCAGTTGACTCTGCATTTCTGGAAAGGTGAGGGCAATTGCTCATACCCTCTCTTTGATCAATACAAGCTAACTTATACCTTCCATTTCCCCTAATCTATATACCTGAAGAAAAATAAACTGCCGATTACAGGAGTATGCTAAACAAATCTAAGGAGAATGAGTAGGAATTAAGATAAGAAAACAAATACCTGTGCAAAGGAGAAAAGAAACCAGTTTCCTTTTGTCTCCATTCGAAATGCTCAAATATTTCTATGTTTACAAAAATAAAAAGTGATCATGGCAAGTTCTAGGTAATAACTTCTTTAAAACTTGGTGGAGAAAACTCGTGTGTGTATGTGTGTATGTGTGTGTGTGTGTGTGTCTGGGGATTGAACCCAGGTGTGTGTGTCTGGGGACTGAACCCAGGGGCAGTCTACCTCTGAGCTACACCTCCAGCCATATATATTTTTTTCCTTTTTTTTAAGCAGGGTCTCACTAAGTTGCTGAGGCTGGTCTCAAACCTGCGATCCTCCAGTCTCAGCCTCCCAAATACTGGTGCGCCACCACACCCGGCTGCAAACTTTTTTAAAAAAGTATGAAATAGCAATCCCTGGAGATCTCAGAGATTTCCCTAAAGCAGATGAGACAGATCATCTTTCTGGGGATCTTGCAGTTCTGAGAGTAATATTATCCTTCTCCATTTATTCCCTATTTTCTTTTCTTTATATATATTCCCATTGAAACTGTATCATTACTTCTAAAAGTTTCAGACCAAGATTTGGGATGAGCTACCAGCAAGAAGTATTAGCAGATTGGCTTTGACACATTCAGCTGTACTTACACTTCATCAGAGACTGAGGTCAGACAGGTTAATGAGGAACATAATCGAACTTTAAATACTATTCCCTAAAATTTGGACCAAGTTCTTCAATTGGGCATTCATATATTCATAGATCTCCATATTCTGGCTCACCCCAACTCTCTACTAAGAACCTCTATAACCAAGTGCTCCTTAAGAATATCCTAAATTTTACTGTTCTTCAAAATAAAGCTCAATTCCCACATCTTTCAATAAGTTTCTAATGATACCCCCTTTCTTTTACTCTCACAGTACTTTATTTGTTGTGGCACTCACTTTAGAACCTCAGCATAGTCCCCCCATAAACTCTCATTATCTATACCCTTCAGTTAATACTTTTTACTAAGGCACATATATAATGAATACGCTTATAACTTACACATAGGTGTGCCCAGTTAGTCAACTATTTATAGCACAGCACTCCACATTTCTCTATTAGAGAACTTTTTAATATAGCATCCTCATTACTTATTTATATGTATCTTTTTCATCCAGTGAAGATTATAAACTCCCTTAGGGGGCCCTATGCTAAGTTTCTTAGTTTTGTCAAAGCCTAGCACAGTGCTTCACAAAAGTGAATATTAAATAAATCCTTTTCAAATCAATAAGTGAAAGACTATAAGTTAGCTCAAAAGAGGGCATAATCTATAACAGAGATTCCAAATTAGTAGTCTATAGGCTGAACAGACCACAGACTTATGTTTGGACTGCAGAGTATTTAAGAAAACAATTGGCAACACTTAAAACCTGAAAAATTTAACAAACAAAAATCCAGATTTCTTGCTTTTCTTGGAGAGAAAAACTAGTATCTGCCCTGTGCCCTAAAAGGCATTAGATATTCATTCTTCAGTTTGGCACTTTTACTATACTCATTTGTCACTTGTCTGACACATGTAGGCATTCAGATTTACAATCACTGATAAAAATCCATGAATCCCCGGTGGGCTTTCTTATTCAAATTTTGGTAATTTCTACTTCTTAGCCACCAGGTTTTTCCATTGCAAAAACAGGTTTATCAAAGTCACCTATCTCTCTCATCCCAAATCACAACAAAAGGAATCTACAGAGTCTAATGGTAAAAATAGAAAATAAAGCTCAGATAAATCACTATTACTTGTCTTGATTCATGGGTCAAATTTTATTTTGTATTTCCTCCACTGAAATATGCTGTTAAGGATGGACTCTTATTCAAAGTACACTGTTAACAATCACTTATACTGACAGTTAAGAGAGAGTTTATCTTGGCAAATTAAATTCAACAAATATTTATGTATTTTCATAAAACTACAGGCCTTGCATACTGATTAAGAACATGAGCACTAAAATCTCCAAATCCACCAAGGCTGGTATCAAATCTTGATTCTCTCATTCTTTAGCTAAGAAACTCTGGGAAATTACTTAATCTCTTCAAGCCTCTTTACAATGTTATCTTCAAAATCTGGACAATAATATTTACTTAATAAGTCTGCTACATAGCTTAAGGAGTTTATGATATAAAGCTCTCAGAATAGTGCCTGACACAGAAAATTGAAAAAGCAGCTTTCGAATATTTGTATACAGAAACAAAAACTAATGAAACAAGATCTCTGAACAAAAACCTGTAAGTTCTGTAACACTGTTGTTAACAAGGCATATGGAAACACGAGAGATTCATTTCATAGGGAAATGAAAGTTAACATAAGCTAAGACAGTAGGGCAATGACAACCAAACAAAGGGAAAAATGAAAGAAAGCCCAAGAAAAAATAAAAGAACTCAAAGGGTTTATTTACAAAGACAGCTAGTAGGCTGGAATAGACAGAAGAATGAGTAAAGAGAAGTAGCAAAAACTAAAAGTAGAAAGGAAGGTTGAGACCAGGAATCATTTTGATTCAAACCACACTTACTGAATCTTACTAAATGGAAGCAGTGTGTGCTGTGGCATGGAAGAGAGAACCATAAAAAGTTCAATTTGGCACAATACTTTCCCTTAAGACACTTGATTATCTGTTGCAGTGTGTGGTACATCATTGGTATATGAGAAATCAGCAAATGTATTTTCATAAATTTAGTCAAATGAAAAGACAAAGGTGTTGAAGCAGGAAGGCTTAAAGAAACTAAAGAATAACTATTATCTGGTGTAGACCTAAACCCTATATACTCCATTCCTTCATGTGCGTACATACACTTGGGGATGCACACACAAACACACACCCAACATAGCACACAACTGGGTAAGAAAATGAATAAAATATGTAAGAAAATGAATAAAACATATGCAGAGACAAAAGAAAGTTAGATGGATTATCTGCTATATAACATAAATTAGCTAAGTAATTAATATGATGGTACATCAAAAGGCTCCTTAAAGAAGTGGTGAATCTGATTCCAGGGCTAGGGCAAGAAAGATACAAGATGACCCTGGGACATCTATTGGTGCCAGAAAAGAATAAAGTGCTAAACAAACAAGAGAATGGGGACAACCTGTAAGGGGTCCCAAAGGCCAAAAAGCTGTAACATTTTGAATGACAATGATAACACAAAGAATAAAATAAATATCCACAAGTGCATACTATATTACAAATGATTGAACAAATAAATAAAAGGGGGGAAAGAACAACTTTCTTACTAAAGAATATTAATAAATGTAGATGGAATGAAGGAAAAGAGACAATCATCATTAGAAAATAGCAAAAATTGCTAGTTATTATCTAACAATGAATGCTAAAATTAGTGGGCAAAAGTTTAAGAAGAAACAGGGTATTTGCAGACCCTCAAAGTATCTCCCCAAAACATCTTATTATTTGCAAAATGATAAATAGTAACTTTATAGTGAAGAAACCTGGCAGACATCACTTTAAAGAATCATGGTTAATATTATCAATAATAAGGTATATTGACATCCTATAACCTCTGATATACAGAGAAAGGCATATCACCTCTTCATTATTATTCCCAAAATGAAGTACACCTCCATGTAATTATGAGGAAAAAAATCAGACAACTCCCCACTGAGGGAAATTCTATAAAATACATAACAAGTACTATTCAAAAGTGGCATGGTCATAAAAGATAAGAAAACATTGAGGAACGTTTACAAATCAGAAGGGACTGAGGAGACATGACAAACATACTATAGGATTCTGGATTGGATTCTGGAATATAAAAGGGCATTAGTGGTAAGACTGATGAAATCTGAGTAAGGCTTATAATTAACAGTTAATAGTACAAACTGTTCAACAGTAATGTATCAACATTGATTTCTTGGTTCTGATCACTGTACTATGGTTATGTAAAATGTTAACATTAAAGGAAGTTGATGAAGTATATAAGGGAAACACTTGTACTATATTTGTACCTCTTGTATAAATCTGAAATTCTTTCAAAATAAAAAGTTGTTTTCCTTTTTTAATCATGGGTGATACTACTAGTTACACTATGTTGTTGTTTTTTACCTGACTCAACTATCAACTTACCTGAACTGTGGGTATTGCTTTCCAGTGAATGCTACATTCTCCCTGCCTTTACTTTATGCTATGTTGGTCCTATAACATAATAAAGGTCTAAATTTATCAAAGATAAAAGTTGTTTACATAAATTAACATTTCCATTTTTGACATCTTAAAAATGATAATAATCAGAATTTCATCTTCAATTATATGAGGTCCCAAAAGCTTTATTTTCAACAGCAGTCAATACTATTATCATTGCTTACTGTACAAAAGTAGTAATTTAAATAAAATCCTTACCTTCCAACCACTGCCAGCCTCTCTATAATATGGGAAGTTATCACAAATCCACTGGTAAATTTCACTTAAAGTCATTTTCTTTTTGGGCGAGCTATTAATTGCAAATGTAATGAGGCTGGCATAACTGTATGGAGGTTTCCCATCTTTGTGCTGTTGGACTTCTTCCTGGTCTAGAGTTGTATTTGGATCAAGGAGTGCATTCTTCTTAGAAATTCCTGTTCCATGTGCATTTTGTGTAGCATCAGATTTTTGGATGGCTGCTCTCATGGTGAGCTGTGGTAACCAGTCCATAGATGTTAAGCTGCTCTCCAGTTCAGATGTCATCCTGAAGGTAAATAGACTCCTTAGTCAATATCAAGGAAAGAACCCCTGCTTCTCAAAATAATCCAATATTCACAAATCTAGGAGTTCCAAAGTGAGGGAAAGCCTGAGTTAAATCTGGAGGAAAAAGATTGAGTATGTTAATGACCAAACCAAATATTTAAGGGATCAACATTTCCAATCTTTTTTCTTAATTTTTCCTCTCCAAAACATAACAAATTGTTTTAAAGTGTTTAAAATACGAAACAATATACACACGCAAAGTGATGCTGATACCAATCTTTCTAAAAAAGAAATGTCTACCACTTTAATAAGACAATAGGATCTTGGTATGAAAAACCCCTTCTGGAGCTCAACTTTTTACTCACCAAAACACCATAAGCCCTTAAAAACTTAAGACTGTCCATCTGTACCTCAATTTCTTTTACAGAAAATTTAGGAGTTAAACAAACAAAAGAATAGCAAAAATAAGGCGGAGGCAAGAGGTCAGAGAAGTAATTGAGAAATATGCACAGGAATTTGCATGGAGGAAACAAGGTAGGAAGAGTAAAGCAGGGTTGACAAGAATAACAAGGAGACATGCTATCTGGGGGAGTTCACCGAAAAGAGGAATGCAAGGACACTGATGAGCAGGAGAAAAGGAAGATAGGCAGAAAAAAAAAACATTAAAAAAAAAACAAGTCAAGGAATTTACAAAAACTAACTTAAAGATCTGGGTGTACAGGATATAAGATTACATCACACGAATGGCCAGCAAAAGATGCGTTATAAGCTCAAGGACAGGCTTAGACAAATGTCCAGTGATTTGGATTCTCTAATGTATTTATCCTCAAGGCTAACAAATTCAGACTATTACCACTCAAAGAAAGAAAAAAAAATCAGCCAGGTTAATACATGGTCCAGAAAAGGAAATAAGCTGCTATAAGATTAAAGATGAGACTATAGATAGGAAGCTTGACACTTCACAGTGGAATTGTTAACTTTCAACAGAGGATACAAACCCTTCTAATTCTGGGACCAAAGATTCAGAAACAGGGACCCTGACAATAAAGTAGAAAAGAATGAAAAGACTTCTAAGTGACATCAAAATAAAGGAAAATTCTAAAAGGGAAAAAAAATAGGAAACTTTCAGTACTTGAGTCAAAAGAAAACAGTTGGGGCTCAGTGGTAGAACACTTGCCTAGCCTAACATGTGCAAGGCCCTGGGTTTGATCTGCAGGACTGTAAAATAAAATAAGTAAAATTGTTAAATAACTTTGTGGCTAAGAAAATTTCATAAAAGCCCCTCATCCCAAAGGCTACTAGAGTATTGTACATGAGATCTGAACTTCTGGGAGGCAATATAGAACTGATAAAGAATACAGGTTTTAGAGTAAGTAAGACCTGATTCAAGTAGTTACTAGTTGTGGGATTGTGAACATGTTCATTATCTCTACACCCTAGCTTCCTCATCTGTAAAATGAAACAAATAAGCTGGGCTTGGTGGCCCACACCTGTAATCCCAGTACTTGGGAGGCTAAGACAGGAGGATGTAAGGTTCAAGGTCAGCCTCAGCAATCAGCAAGACCCTGTTTCCAAATAAAAAATAAAATAGGGCTGAGGTGTAGCCTGGAGGTAGAAGGCCCCTGGATTCCATCCCCATTACCACACACACACACAAAAATGAAACAATAATAGTACCCATAGATAAAATATTACTTTGAAAATTAAATGTGATAACACATGTACAGAGAAAATATTCAGTAAGTGTTAATTAATAATATTAGTCTAGCACCGGGCGTGGTGGCGCACACTTGTAATCCCAGTACTTTGGAAGGCGGAGACGGGAGGATCCGGGTTCGAGGCCAGCCTCAGCCCCCCCCCCTCCACTTAGTGAGGCCCTCCACAACTTCGTGAGACCCAGTTTCAAAATAAAGTACCCCTGGTACCTCAAAAAAATAATAAAAAATAATATTAGTCTAGGAGTATCTCAAAGGGTACTAATGCATTATAAAGTAAACAAGATATGAAGATGGTTCCATCTTCTGCATTGCTAGTAAAGAGTCCTATTACCATTTTGTTTTTCTTTTTTTTTATTCTTTTTATTTTTGGTACTGAGAATTCTACCTCAAGATACAGGGTCTCACTAAGGTTCTGAGGCTGGCCTTGAACCTGAGATCCTCCAGTCTCAGCCTTCCAAGTACTGGGGTTACAGATGTGGACCACAATCACTGGCTAGTTTATCTAATATTTTCATCCACATTTTTATCCTACTCATTTTCTCAAGTTCCCTCCTTCTCTATTATGTGCATTTCTTCAAAACCTGAACTTTTAATTCCCCTAAATAACACCTTCATTATCTTTATGAAAACAAATTACCATCCTACTGTATAATATCAACCAAACATGTTTGTTCCCAGCATGAAGTAAAGTTAGAAGGACTTGTGGAATAAGGAGACATGAGAATTTAGAGAACAGATGATGTCAAATGAATGGGAAAAGTACCCTAGAAATTACAGATTATATTCCTTCATTTTAATGATGAAAAACTAAGGTCCAGTGAAGCTAAAGGTGCACTCAATTTCACTTATGTAGTAAACAGTAGAACTACAACCAGAGCCCAGATCTCCTGATTCCCAATCCAGGAGTTTTACTACCATACTTCATCTGTAAAATGAGAATAATAATTAAAACAGTACCTACCTGACTTATATAAAATACTCAGAACAATGCCAGGTAAATAGTAAGTATTCAGTAAATGTTAGCTACTGGTGGCGATGGTAACAGTAGTTGCTATTATTATCATTCACATGTCGTTAAATAAACACTGGCTATTATACCATGCTGTCATCCTATCTGCCTCAATCAAGTCTCCATTGAATAGTTTTATTTTGCTCAAATTTGCAAAAACGGTCACTTACATGCATTTTCAAAGTCAATGTGAAAGCACGTCCCAAACTAGAATATAATAGTTGCAGATGCCCCCTACTAAATACCATCTTTGCCTTCTCTTCCCTTCTACCAGTGCCAGTAGTGAATCTCAGTAATATAAACATAAAATAAGTATATATTTAAAATGTTATAATACATTTAACAAGGATTTATAATTAGACATGTGTACAGAATTACACTACAGTAAACAAATGTATATACACAGAGAAGAATTATGATAATACTCCTGTCCTCCAGAATCCTACAGTCCAATCAGGAAGGTCAGACACTAGAAAGAACTGAATGAAAGAGTAAGGATGAGCTCTGGGTGCTGTAAAAGGTTCAAAAAAGGGAGAGAATAACATGGACTGTAGCCTCGAAAGGAGAGAAGGAAGAACTTCAGCTAAGCCTTAAAGAATGTTAAAATCAAAATAACCTGGAAAGAAAAAGGTCTCCAGTATTCAAAGACATCCTATTATGCCATTTTTGTCCTTATATTAATCAGTTCTGCTAGAACACGTTTCCAGTACACTATAAAATATGTCTCAAATTTAAACTCTGAAAAAGTAGAGCTTCTATTTTGTTTGCAATTTGGGGGAGGGGGGATACTGGGGATTGAACGCATGGGCATTCTACCTCCATGTTACACCCCCAGCTGTATTTTATTTCATTATTTTATTTTACTTTATTTTGTTTTATTTCATTTTACTTGTAAACAGGGTCTAAGTTCCTGAGGACCTCACTAAGTTGCTGAGGTTGGCCTCCAATCAGCAATTTTCCTGTCTCAGTCTTCCAAGTACTAGGATTACAGCCATGCAACCCCATACCCAGCTGCAATTTACTAAAATTTTATATACTCTTGGTAGTGAGGCAAAAAGTATTGTCACTGTTGGTACTTAGCTATTGGCTGAAGTGGTTCTCCATTAAGCAAGAACACAAAAGATGATCATTAGATTTGACCAGATCACCGTAACTTTAGAAAGAAGCCTATTAGTGGAATGGTGATGACAGAACTCTACTTGTGTAAGAGAACAGATGGTGGTAAATTTAAAAACAACATGGGAAACTGAGGAATCTGGGCAAGAAATGCCAGGCCCTCATTACCTTACCTCATTCCAGAAGCTTCCTGGCTGACCTCCTGGACTCTGAATCCTCACCATCCCTCCCTGATAATCATCTCAAGTCCACGCATCTACTCTAAGAGCAATCTATCAACACTGCTCTCATGACTTTCAATGTCTCCCTTTCTCCTTTTATACTAAATGCAAACCCATTTCAACTACTTTAGCTTATATTAATCTTTCTCTAAATTCCTGAGCAATTATAACTTATCTGGCATTTAACATGCTGTTTCATATGCATAGTTGTATCATATCCACCCTCACCCCTCTCACCTAACGCCCCATTGAGGATGGTGAACACATACTTCTACTTCTGATGCTACTTGTATCATGCCAGGTACACTTTATCTCAAAAGTAACAGAGCCAGGCATGGTGACACACCCCTGTAATCCCAGTACTGAGGAGAATGAAACAGAAGGATTGCAGGTTTGAGGCCAGCCTCAGCAACTTGGTGAAACTGTTTCAAAATAAAAAATAAAACAGGGCTGGGGGTGTAGCTCAGAGGTAGAATGCTCCTGGGTTCAATTCCTAGAAACACACACACACACACACACACACACACACACACACTCACACATACATACACAGTAATTAGGTAAGGAATAGGAGCCTTCTTTTTTGGAATGCCCTTTCCATGTCACTCTGCCTGGGTAACTTCTATGTTTCCTTTAAAACTCGGACCAAACATCTCCCCCTACAGAAAGCCTGGTCAATCACCTCTTCCCATCATCCATCTCCTAAATTTAATGAGATCCTCTTACTGTAGGTGCAAATACCTCTACCATAGAAGTTATGAATTGTAATTATCATCAGTGAGACTCTCAGCTCTTTCAAAGAAGGAATTTCGATGACTAATGACTGTCCAATGATGGTGTGGGTGTGCTCCTCCCCAAACCAAGACCATAACACATGCTATGAGCCAAAACACTTTTCTTTTTTGGCGGTACTGGGGATTGAACCCAGGGGCATTCTACCTCTGAGCTACACCCCCAGCCCTATTTTTTATTCTTTATTTTGAAACAGGGTCTCACTAAGCTGTGGAGGGCCTCACTAAGTAGCTGAGGCTGGCCACAAACCTGGATCCTCCTGTCTCAGCCTCCCGAGTATTGGGATTACAAGTATGCACCACCATGCCCAGCATCTATTTTATTTTTCATTTTGAAACAGAGTCTCACTAAGTTGTGGAGGGTCTAAGTAGCTGAAGCTGGCCGCAAACCTGTGATCCTCCTGTCTCAGCCTTACAAGTACTGGGATTACAAGTGTGTGCCACCACGCTCGGCTCAAAACACTTATTAAAAGCTAAAAGGAAGAAGCAAAAGAGAGAACTTAATAGCATAAGGAAAGGACAGTCACAGGATCAAAGTCCTTTATTAAGTTGGAAAAAAGCCTGACTCAGAACACAAACTGACAGGTAGCATTGCACAGGAACAGAAACAGCTCTACTGGAATAGTAGAGAAAAACAAGATGGAAGCAAAGATAAAAAAAGAACATGTTACTTGTGGGAGAAAGCAAGGCATGAAGAAGATCTTATGTCTGAAATTCTCAAATCTATGATGGTATCTGTTGCCTAAAGGAACTTCCACAAGGAGTTTCTTATAAAATTAAAGGGGAAGAAACATCAAGATATAACAACTCAAAATTAAGTCATGACATGCGGGTAAGAGTGGGAGCTCTAATCCCACTTTATGAAACACTACCACTGATATGATCCCATATATGGTTTTGAGCTACTTTTATCACACTGCTTTGGCTTCCCTCTGCAAATTCCCAAGGAGTAGCAAAGGCTTACTCAAAAAAGTTTTCAAGTCGGGTGTGGAGGTGCATGCCTATGATCCTAGTACTTGGGAGGCTCTGACAAGAGAATCACAGGTTCGTTGCCAGCCTCAGTAATTTAGTGAGGCCCTCCGCAACTTAGTGAGACCCTATTTCGAAATAAAAAAATAGGGCTGGGAGTTTATATCAGAGGTAGAACGCCCCTGGATTCAATCCTCAGTACTACATACACACACAAAAAAAACTTTTTTTTCAAGTTCCAACAGTATCAAAAAGGGAGAGGAATGGTAGAGATATTTTTTGTCTCCCTAAATGGAGTTAAGAGGAAGACACCAAGGAAATTAAAAGGAATAAGAATAATCAGGATAATAATGTTGTGACCCAAATATTACTGAATCTTCCCACTCCATTCCTGGCACTTAGCATTTCATCTTAAGACTTGGCAGCATATGAAAAATTGAGCAACTGATAACTCTGAAGAAATCCTTGTGTTTACCACAGCAGCAATTATTATATTCTTCTGATCACATTCATCTCTAGGGTCAATATGTATTATCATTCCTGTTATAGCATCTCAGCACCCAAAGCAACCAGAAGCAGAGGCCATGACAAAGACTGCTAACTGCCATGTAGTATGTGTTCTTACTGACTTCTTTTTTTTTGTTTGTTTGTTTGCAGTACCGGGGATTGAACCCAGGGGCGGTCTACCTCCGCGCTACACCCCAGCCCTATTTTTTATCCTTTATTTTGAAATCGGGTCTCACGAAGTTGCGGAGGGCCTCACTAAGTAGAGAGAGAGAGAGAGAGAGAGAGAGACAGGGAGAGGGAGAGAGAGAGAGAGACAGGGAGAGGGAGAGAGAGAGAGAGAAAGAGAGAGCGAGTGCGAGCGAGCTGAGGCTGGCTGCGAACCCAGATCCTCCGGTCTCTGCCTCCCAAAGTACTGGGATTACAAGCGTGCACCACCACGCCCGGCTCTTACTGACTTCTTAGGAATACAGGCCAATTGTATTCAGGATGGCACTGTGCCTTTTGCCCTCTTGATCTCTGGAATTGTATACAACGGCTATTGCTACTGAAGTAGTTAAGTGTAACTACAAAACTGCAGCCTTAACAAAAGAAAAGAGTGATGGGTCATCACAGGAAGAGGATATTGACGAGTGTTGTCTTCCCGGCAAAGACAATTGCTCCAAATGGCCTCACCAGAGCCCCTCAGGAGCTGAAAGAGGTCAGTGGATGGAGAAATATACAATCTTTATTTTCACTAACTAGTAACTGAAATTTAGCATTTACTTTAATTAAGAAAGTAAACAACAAGCCAGGTGTGGTGGCCCACACCTGTAATTCCAGTACTTGGGAGACTGAGACAGGAGGGTCATAGGTTTGAGACTGGTCTCAGCAACTTAGCAAAGCTCTTAGCAACTTAGCAAGCTTAGCACCTTAGCAACTGGGTATGGTGGTACACACCTGTAATCCCAGTACTTGAGACACTTAGGCAGGAGAATTGCAGGTTTAAGGCCAGCCTCAGCAACTTAGTGAGCGCCTCAGCAACTTAGCGAGGGCCTCAGCAATTTAGTGGGACTCTGTTTCCAAATAAAAAATAAAATAGGACTTGGGGTATAGCTCAAAGGTATACCCCAAGTATATGGGTTCAATCCTGAGTAAAACACACACACACACACACACACACACACACACACACACACACACATCATGGCAGCATTAGAAGTACCTGTGACTTTGCCACCAATAAAAATCATAAATATATTTATAATGAACAACACATGTTGCAGAAATCTCAAAGTTTTATTTAAACTCATCACTTACAAGCTGGGTGTGGTGGCACATACCTTGTAATCTCAGTACTTAGGAGGCTGAGACAGGAGAATCACAGGTTCAAAGCCAGCCTCAGCAACTTAGTGAGACCATGTCAAAATAAAAAAATAAAATAAAAAAGGACTGGGGGTGTAGCCCGGAGATAGAAGGCATCTGGGTTCAATCCCCATTAGCAGAAAAAAAAATATATCACTTATTTCAAAATTATACTTTCTTAGACTTGCCACAATATCTTGTGTTTAATTATAATTTAAAAGCACATATATTACTATGTAACAAAGTTAATTTTGATTACTCTATTTCAATATAGTTAACTGGTTTCCTTTGTAATCTTAAATATTTTATTTTATGAACAGTGAACATTATTTGGAGAAGGGTTCATAAGCTTATAAATATATTGAAGAAGTTACCTGGCACAAAAACAAGAAATCCCAGAGGAAAGCACGACACAAAAGGCTGAGTCTTCACACTAAAAAAAATCTGTCTGGGCTAGTCCTCTGGCTCTATTACTTAAAAAAGCAAAAGGCCTAAACACTAGATTTTTTAATGTAACTATATAGGGGGTATAGGGAGAGTCTAGACTGCAAAAGCCTCTTAAATTTCTAAAATAATCCCCAGGCTTACCAACGAGTGAGATGTAGAAGATATGCTTTTCCCAGAAAAGGATCTTCATTAGCACCTATCTAAGATGCAGCCATGGAGGATACAGAACAGGGTAAGATTTCTCAAAAGGACCATAGGGACAATAGTAATGTCCCCAAGAGCAAAGTCAAGGACTTAATTACACCGTCAGCGGCTCTGGCACTCCAACCCAGTAGGATTTATAACTGACATGGACTCATGTCTATTCAGTTTCCCCATTTCCCCTTTTCTGGATAATAGCTTTTACTGTTGTTGCCCTACTCCTCCTCCAGCACTGTATATTAAATATGCACAGTGCAGATAACTCATCTTTGGTTTATAGGTTTTTAAACGATAAGAAGCCATCTGGAATCTGGTGAAAGAGACTATACCCAGAGCTCTTGGATTTTCAGCTAGATATAGTACATGGATGAAACTCTAGGTTGTCTCCCTTGGGGAAGGGACAAGTGACTATGCAGATATTTAGGTTGTCAAAGGGGCAGGCTATAGCAAAAACCAAAAGAGAAATAAAATAATCTACTATAGGCTGACTTTACATTTTGATACCATGTGATGTTAAAAAATATTTTTTAGATTTATGAATAACTTAAGCTATTTCCAAATAAAGATGGCATTACTTTTTTCTAAATTATATACTAATAAAAATTATATACCACCAAAATCAGACAATCTATTCCTGGTTCAATTTCAGCAAAATAGCAAAGTCCATGTCCTATATCAAAAAAGATATGACTTTGTGAGCAAGAACAAAATGGAGCAAGACTTCTTAGATTGGAATCCAAGCTCATCCGCTTTAGCTATGTTGTCTTATACAGTTTCTGCCAAGGGACCTATCTTACTTATTTTACTACTGGCTCCTTTGAAAGGCCCTATATTTTTTATTCCTACTTTTTATTTCTTGCTCCCATTACTTAAAATCTTCTCAACTTTTTTTTTTTTTTTTGCAGTACTAGGGATTGAACCCAGGGGCATTCTGCATCCGAGCTACACCCCCAGTCCTATTTTTTATTCTTTATTTTGAAACAGAGTCTCACTAAGTTGCAGAGGCCTCGCTAAGCAGCTGAGGCTGGCTGGGAATCCGGATCCTCCGGTCTCAGCCTCCCAAGTACTGGGATTACAAACGTGCGCCACCACGCCCGGGTCAACTTTGCTATCTTTAACACAGACTTTTTCTCATCAAATATAGAAACTTCTTCCCTAAAACATCATGGAGGTCTTTTTGTTTTCATTTTTGGTGTGTTGTGGGGGGGGGGTGCTGGGGATTAGACTCAAGGGGCATTCTATCTCTGAGCTATATCCCCCAGTCCTTTTTGTTTTTTATTTTGAAACTGGGTCTCACTAGGTTGCTGGGAGTCTCCCTAAATTGCTGAGGCTGGTCTTGAACCTGTGATCCTTCTGTCTCAGTCTCCCAAGTACTGGGATGTAGCATGTGCCACCACGCCCCACAGTTTTTTGGTTTTTGTTTTTCTTAATGGTAAATCTTGTCATATATTTAGGTATACACGTAAAACAGCATTTTACAAATATGGGTCTTGGGGACAAATTAAAATTGTTAAAATTCTGTTTTAAAGAACATTTAATTACGCCAGGCGTGGTGGCGCACGCTTGTAATCCCAGTACTTTGGGAGGCAGAGACCGGAGGATCCGGGTTCGCGGCCAGCCTCAGCTTTCTCGCTCTCTCTCTCCCTGTCTCTCCCTCTCTCTCTTTCTCTCCTTAGTGAGGCCCTCCGCAACTTCGTGAGACCCGGTTTCAAAATAAAGTATAAAAAATAGGGCCGGGGGCGTGGCACGGAGGTAGAAGGCCCCTGCGTTCAATCCCCAGTACCGCAAAAAAAAAAAAAAAAACATTTAATTACAACTGACAGCAGGCCTGTATAGTTTCCATGACTTGAATTTTCAGTTAGAAGTATGTTTTAGCCCCTACAGTGACTAATCACTGTATGAAATGGTACACTGTAGAAATCTAACATCCAGAAGAAAGAAAGAGACAGACTTATCCTGAGGTTTTTCTTTACTTTTTTGGATGTATTTATGCATATTAACAAATTAAAATGTGCTCAAGGGTGCGCACGCGCGTGTACACACACGCGCACACACACACACAGTTGAAGCATGGAAAGACAAAGTCTAAGGGGATACTTGGTATTTTTAAACAATGTATCAAACAGAGTGAGAATAATCTGATGTATTAATACTCCAGCAAGAAAACTGTATGGGGCATATATCTTTGAAGTCTTGAAGTCATATTTCAACCATTTGGGATACAAAATGGAAAATAAAGTAGAATGAAGTTTTTCTTAATTAAATGTTCTAAATAGGGTTTTTTAAGTTTCTTCTATTTTCAGATTGACACATAATAAATCTACATATTTATGGGGTACAATGTGATATTTTGATACATACATACATTGGGTAATGATCAAATCAGGACAATTGGCATATCCATCATTTTAACATCTATTTCTCTGTGGTAAAAACATTCAAAATTCTCTCTTCCCCAGCCTGGGAACCTGCGGCCACATCTTAAAAAAAAAAAAACCCCTCCAACCCTCTCCCCCAATCCTCTCTTCCAGCTATTTTGGAATATACAATTCATATTGTTACTCTTGTCTCCTATCTAATTATAACATTGTACCTTTTAACTAACCTCTACCCCATCACAAACTTTTCTTGATAGAATTACTTACCTCCTCCCATGACTCAAGGAAGCTATAGTTATTAACTATCTTCTAAATTTTTACTTGGTAATTTATATGAAAGTTTTTCTTTATCCTAATTTTTAATACAACACTAGACAAATGTGGGATATATCAGGGTTTTCTCAATTTAAAAATTTAAGCATGATAGACAAAGACTTTCAGATTTCAAGTCTGGTAAAACTACAACAATGAAAATAAGTGTTGTTATGTAATGCATGACTGCATTTATCAGACTGAATAGAAAAGACAGGAGAACAATTTCAAACACACAATTATAAGATATTCTGGACATTCTGATATGAAGATGGGAATCTAAGTATTCCATCTGAGTTCCAAAATATCCTCTCTTGAACTCCTCTCATTAAACACTGGACACATGCTGCTTTCTATCAGACACTTTTTGTATTGTTTTACCTAGCTCATAATGATGCCCTTTCTCAGAAATGCCTCCATCCCCAGGGCCCTGAAAGTCCTATCTATAGTATATCTGTGCCACTAATACAATAACTTAAAGGATTTGAAACAGGGCTAATACCTGACTCAAGTTTTTCACCTAATTTTTTTTTCCAAGAATCTAGAAGAATTAGGACTGAACCATTCTGGACTGGTCTCCTGAAGGAAGCAGCCATGAACTTGAGAGGTACAAGATGACTATGTGCCAAAAAGGCAAAGAAAGCTACCTGTAGAAATGAAGAAATAAATTACATTGGAGAAAAGAGACAGAGAGCAAAGTACATTGCCTAACTTCACCAGTTCTTACTCAATTTCCTCGAGAGACTCGGCTATCCTTGGAGTTTGTGAAATGCCCTAGTATACGCCATATGAATTGCTTTTCTTTTTGCTTAAAATATCCAGTGCTGGTTTCCTTTATTTGCAACCAAGCAAAGCTTGACCTATTAAAATAAGTTTAAATTTTTCTTTTCTATTTTTTAGTATTTTATGATATACGCACTGTTAGTAGGCAGAGGTTTTTTGTTTCTTTTTGTGGTACTGGGGATGGAACCCAGGGGCCTTCTACCTCTGGGCTATACCCCCAGACCTATTTTTTTTTTTTTTTTTTTTTTTTTTTTTTTTTTTTTTTTTTTTTTTTTTTTTTTTTTTTTTTTTTTTTTGGTGGTACTGGGGATGGAACCCAAGGGCCTTCTACCACCAGGTTACACCCGCAGACATATTTCTTATTTGGAAACAGGGTCTTGCTAGGTTGCTGAGGGCCTCAGTAAATTGCTGAAGCTGGCTTCAAACCTGCAATCCTCCTGTCTCAGCCTCCCAAGTATTGGGATTACAAGCGTGCACCACTACACCCGACCAAAGTTTTATATCTAACTCCCCTTTTACGCCACCAGTATATTTAGTGATGCTTTTTATTCTCTATTACCTCTGATATGATTTTCCCCACATGTATAAATTCATAACAAACTCAAATTTTTCTACCACCTCCCCATTAAAAGAAACACCACTGCTGCTTTTTGTACCGAGATTTTTTTCAATTTTATACAATGTATTTTAAAATTAAATCAGCGGTTTTCTATCACTTTTTTCATGTTCTACTACAGTAACATTTCCCCCTTTTGTACTTTTTTTATGGTATCTCCAAATACAATAAATACTGGTAGCTGAAAGGCAACAGAGTTTAAAGGTTAAGAGCATGGACACTGAAGAAAGACCTAAGTATGAATAGATCTCTCCAATTAGCTGCATGTCCTTTAGCTGCTTAACTTTACCTCCGTTTCCTCATTTGTTAAATGAGGAAAATAACGGTACTGACCTCATAGAGTTATTAGGGGAAATTAATTAATATATGTAAAGAGCTTAAAAAGGGCAGGGCTCGGGGAAGAGTACTTCCCTAGGACATGCCAGGCCCTGGGTTTGATCCGCAGCACTGCGAGAGAGAAAAAGAGAGGGAGGGCTTAAATAATCCCTGGCCTAGTAAAGTAGTAAGAATGCCATAAATGCTAGCTACCAAAGTCACTATTTATTAACAAAAGCAACTTTTATAATAGTATGTCCTTAAGTCAGTAGTCAACAGTACTCCTTAATAGCTGTTCAGAAGTGGAGGCCCCTAGGACATTAGGCTCTTATATCAAAACTTATATTTAGGATGATCTGGACCAGCGCTATACAATACAACTTCATTCAACAGTGGAAATGTTTGTGTACCGGTAAGCACATAAAAAGTGAATAGTGTTGACTAAGAAACTGAATTTTTAATTTATCTATTTTGAATTAATTTAAACTTAAACTGGCCACATAAGGCTAGGGGTTATTACAACAGACAGTGAAGCTTTAAAAGATAACACAGAATCACTCAAAATATATTTTAGAAAAGATTTCTGTAATGGTCAAATTAAGAGGGTTTTCTTATTACTCATCATTTAACTGGAAGACACCATATTTAAATATGCAAATTAATAAGGATTTTACTAGCCAGGCACAGTGGCCCACACCTGTAATCCCAAGTACTTTGGAGGCTGAGACAAAAGAATCTCAAGTTCCAAGCCAGCCTAGGCAACTTAGCAAGACCCTGTCTCAAAATAAAAAATAAAAAGGACTGTGGACGTAGCTCAGTGGCAGAGCAAGCCTGGGTTCAATCCCTAGTGCCACAAAAAATAAAAATTTTACTAATTCCAAAAACAATTTATAAAGATAATAAACATCACACTATAATACAAAAGCTATTTCTGTCACTATGTGGAATAGGCCTACAGGCATAAAATTTAAACTATATTAGTTACAGCCGGGTGTGATGGCACACATTTGTAATCCCAGTACTTGGGAGGCTGAGACAGAAGGATCGCAGGTTCAAGGCCAGCCTCAGCAACTTAGTGAGGCCCTCTACAACTTAGTGAGACCCGGTCTCAAAATAAAATAGGGCTGGGGGTGTAGTTTGGAGGTAGAATATCCCTGGTTCAATCCCCAGTACCAAAAAGATAGATTGATTGATTGATAGACAGATGATAGATAGATAAAATAAACTATATTAGTTATAAATATAATAAACAATCAATATTAAATGTCAGCAACATCATGAGCCTGCATGCTAATGACAAATCTGAACAGGTAGATACTCTAGAATGTAAGAATTTAGGGTGAAGAGGAACTAGAAAGGAGAAAAAGAAATCTCATCTCATGTTCTTCAGCTGAGAGCAAAGGATTCAAATCTATCCTATTCCCTCTTCTTTATTTATTTATTTATTTATTTATTTATTTATTTATTTATTTATTTTTGCGGTACCAGGGGTTGAACCCAGAGGCATTCTACCTCCAAGCTACACCCCACGGCTCTCTTTTTTATACTTTATTTTGAAACCAGGTCTCACTAAGTTGCAGAGGGCCTCACTAAGTAGCTGAGGCTGGCCGCAAACCCGGATCCTCCAGTCTCAGCCTCCCAAGTACTGGGATTACAAGCATGTGCCACCATGCCCAGCTTTCCTATTCCCTCTTCTGTTCTACAAATGATGAACCCTTTAGCTTTCTATTGGAAAATGGAAGAGGAAAAAATATGACAGGTGTTTTTTATATACTGACTCACACAAATCCTAAAAGACCAATGAGGTAACCATTAACAGCCCTATTAGAACAAAACCAGGAAAAGTAATTTGCCCAAGATTACATGCTTAATATGTGGCATACAGAGAACTAAACATGGCACTAACACGTGAGCATCTCTGGGAATGTTCATACTAAAATATCCCTATGTGTTCCCGAGCATACACTGGACAGATTAAATAAATAATAAAAGGTATCGTTAAAGGAGAAGCATAATAAAAAAGAAAATAAGCAAGAAAAAGTAATAAATAAAGAAAAAAATAAAAGGAAGCGATCTCAGGTAGACAGTGGTACATATCACCATAAACTACTTTAAGTGCCACTGCAACCCAAGCTCTATACACCTATGTACCATACAATCAATCCTCTATCAAATCTTAAATAATTCAGAAATGAAGGGTCTCATCTCAACAAGCCCAAAGAAACATTATGCATTTATTTTGACAAAATCAAATTGTAAAAATGGTCTACTGCAGCCGGGCATAGTGGCACACACTTGTAATCCCAGTACTTGGTAGGCTGAGACCGGAGGATCCGGGTTCACGGCCAGCCTCAGCTACTTAGGCCTCCACAACTTAGTGAGACCCTGTTTCAAAATAAAGAATAAAAAATAGGGCTGGGGGTGTAGCTCGGAGGTAGCATGCCCCTAGGTTCAATCCCCAGTACCGCAAAAAAAAAGGGTCTATTGCTACATTATGTAAAAGTCGTCAGTCGTGATATATACATATTTACTTGTCTGCATAAAGCAAATGCTTAAGGAAAGCTTTTGCTTTTTCAGTAAGCTTTTCTTTGAATCTGTACTTAGAAATAAAATGCAGGAACTACCTCAGGATTCAAATCCATCTTACCTAAACTCAGGGACCAAAATTTTCTTTTTTTTTTTTTTTGTGGTACTGGGAATGGAACCCAGAGGCATTCTACCGCCAAGGTACACCCCCAGCCCTATTTTTTTCTTTTTTATTTTGAAACAGGGTCTCACCAAGTTGCAGAGGGCCTCACTAAGTAGCTGAGGCTGGCCGTGAACCCAGATCCTCAGGTCTCAGCCTCCCAAATACTAGGATTACAAGCTTGCGTCACCACGCCCAGCTGGGACCAAAATTTTCTGCTTAATTTTTAAAATTCTACTATTTGGCAGAAACTATGTCCATTATTACCTGAACTCTCAACCCTTGCTATCCAAAACCTAGGAATTTAACAGGTGTGAATGATCCCTTACTATCCAGGCTCTTACCATCCAAACTCAGGATATTAATGCAATAGATTCAAACTGCAAGTACTTGTGACTCTTAAGAAATTTTAAATATAATGTCACACAATTTACAAAACTTATTGATGCTTTTCAGGAATATGCCGGTATTCTACCCAAATTGCATAAACGCTGGCAGCAAAACAGATCTTAGAAACATCTTTTCATACCATATTTCTCAGCAGTCAGCTGGAACAAGTGTGCAGTTTTTAAGTTATTGCTTCTTAGCTCCAAACTCAACACCCCACCCCTATTCTGTTTTGTGATTCTGAAGCTACGATTCTCTGCACACCACATACACTTTTGCTTTGCCAACTTGCTTCATACAAAGCTCTACCAAGTGGGGGCACTAAAAACAGCCTGTAAGGCTGGAAGAGGAGTAAGAGGCCATGTGCCTTTCTTTCTACCTATTCTTTGGGATTCAGAAGAGCATTTCTCTAGGAAAGGCTTCGCTATCCTTGCAGCAGCAGGTCCTTCCCACAGCAGTCAGAAAATCCAGTCTACAGTGTTCCCAACACTTGGAATACCCCACTCAGAGACACCAGCACCAGCCAGCATCCCCTCCTCAGAGGTCTGGGTCTCAATCTCACAGGTCCCCTCTTCAAGATCAGATATTAGCACCAGTCAGTCATGCAGCAGCTCCTCACAGGGCTAAATCTCAGTTCAAGGGGTCATTCCTCTAATTTTCTAAGATCTTTCCCTGAGAACTCCCTCAGTTCTATGGGTAGTAGCTGGCTAGTGTCCCATTGTTTCTATGTGCCCCCTTCCCCACCCCCATACTGGGGATTAAACCCAGTGGTACTCTATCCCTGAGCTATATTCTCAGCCTATTTTTTATAGTGAGACAGAGCCCCACCCAGGCTGCCTTTGGAATTTGCCATTCCCTTGTCTCAGCTTCCTGTGTAGCTGGGATTACAGATGTGTACCACTGCAGCCGGATGTCTAGCTTTCTTCATGATATCAGTTTTATTTTTATATTAAAGTATCCCTATCCAAATAACTGATATGGATTCTGCCTCCCAGATGAGTCCTGACTGATTTATATAGTCTCATTATACAGAATTTGATGTTATTATAACTTTTATTAAAATGTAATCTTACGGGTCGGGCATGGTGGCCACGCTTGTAATCCCAGTTCGTAGGAGGCTGAGACAAGAGGATCGCAGGTTCTCAGCCAGCCTCAGGTACTTAGTGAGGTCCTCTGCAACTTAGTGAGACCCTATTTCAAAATAAAGAATAAAAAATAGGGCTGAGGGTGGAGCTCGGAGGTAGAATGCCCCTGGGTTCAATCCCCAGTACCGCAAAACAAAAAAAAAGTAATCTTACTTATCCTAACAAGTAAAGAGCAAAGTATCAGTGAGGACAACTTGGTTAAAATTAGAGTATACTTAGCTACAAAAATTTCTGTAAACATTCCTTTAAAGAAAATTTGAGGAGCTATTTCCTAATTCACATACATATATACATATATATAAAAGTATGTGGTATGAAGATATTAACAAAGGCTTTCACCATCTTTCCAAATTTTCTACAATAAAATATTATCTTTTTTTGCCGGGCATGGTGGCACACACTTGTAATCCCAGTACTTAGGAGGCTGAGACAGGAGGATCGCAAGGTTCACGGCCAGCCTCAGCTATTTAGTGAGGCCCTCCGCAACTTAGTGAGACCCTGTTTCAAAATAAAGAATAAAAAATAGGGCTGGAGGTGTAGCTCGGAGGTAGAATGCCCCTGGGTTTAATCCCCAGTACTGCAAAAAAAAATTACTTTTTAATCATAAAAATACAGTAAGTACAATTTTAAAAGCAATCCTAACATTCAGATTAAACAAAGATACAATATCATCTATAAAAAAAACTTGTTTACCCTAAATATTTAAGAGGACTGAGGGGAGAGTTTTAATCTATTTGCAAACCTCCTTACCCTACCCAGAAAAAATTTTAAATACTTCACATAGTTTTAATCCACTCCCTACCTTCACTTATACATAAATTTCCCATTCTCACTTATACCTGTGCTTACAAACCCCCACCTGCCTACACGTTTTCTCATTCCAAGCCATATGTCCATTTCTTCTCCACCAAATCATATACTTCCTGTTTTAAGGCTAGTCACTTCCCTATATATACAGGTGGTATATATAAATATATACATGGTAGTATATACAAGATAACCAAACCAGCAGTGTGTGTCAGTTGGTCTGAGCTACTTTAAGAGTTCTGCGTCTATTCTTTTTGGGTAGTGTAGTTGGGGAAGGGGGGATTTCTGGTATGGGAACACTCTATGAGAAAGTAGACAAGCCAGGCGTGGTGGCGCATACTTGTAATCCCAGTACTTGGGAGGCTGAGACAGGAGGATCACAGGTTCAAAGCGAGGCTCAGCAATTTAGCAAGGCCCTCTGCAACTGAGTGAGATCCTGTTTCCAAATAAGAAATAAAATAGGGCTGGGAGTATAGCACAGAGGTAGAAGGCCCCTAGGTTCAATCCCCAGTACCAAAAAAAAAAAACAGAGAAAATAGACTAATATTTATTTTGGTTTCAAGTAATTTTATTTTACCCTCTCCCCTCAAAAAAGTCACTTTTTTTTCCTTTCCTTATCTGAAACCAATACTGGCTTCCCGTTAGAAAAACCAATGACAATGGTCTTCTATACTTACATCTGAAATTGGAATTCTCTGTTTCAGAGATGAACCATAATAGATTATAGAAATTAAAGACATATATAAGGATAATAAATATTATGACTCAGATGCTATTAGGATTCTCAGTTTATGGATTAAGTGCCAGATTTATAACTATATCCAACAAAAATGCTAATTCTAGAAAACTGTGCACAGTAAATATTATAGAGCAATGAGTAAATTTTTGGGGGAGGGGTGCTGGGATTGAACTCAGGGGCGTTCTACCTCCAAGCAACACCCCAGCCATATTTTATTTTTTAATTTTTTTTTTTTTTTGGTACTGGGGATTGAACCCAGAGGTGTTCTATCTCTGAGCTATACCCCCAACCCTATTTTATGTTTTATTTTTAAACTGGGTCTCACTAAGTTGATGAAGCTCCCCCTCGAACCTCCGATCCTCCTGTCTCAGCCTCCCAAGTACTGGGATTACAGGCGTGTGGCACCACGCCCAGCTTTTATTTTTAATTTTTGGAACAGGGTCTCACTAAGTTGCTGAAGGCCTCACTAAATTGCTGAGGCTGGCTTCAAATCTGCAATCCTTTTGTCTCACCCTCCCAAGTACTGGGATTACAGGCGTGCGTCACCACGCCCAACAAATGATCTCTTCTCTTACATCATCCATTCCAGTTCTATAATTTTTCAAGCAAAAAAGCTGGGCATATATTATTCCTAACCCAATGTCATATATAGGCTTAACCTAAACATAAATATTCAAATAAAAGAACTTAAAATTTCAGTCAATGGCCTTAATAATACATGATTGTTTCAGCATATCCCACTACTAAAATGTCTATAAGAAATCTAGTCAGTAGATGATCAGAATCTGCAAAATATCCTAATGTAACCTCACCCAAAGTTTTAAATATTCAAAAGAAGGTAAAATGATCTCTCCAATCATACCAAGCAAAAGTCATGTTAAGTCAAATTATTTCCAACCAGTTTTTGAGATTAAAGAAATATGACAGCCGGGCATGGTGGCACACGCTTGTAATCCCAGTACTTGGGAGGCTGAGACCAGAGGATCCAGGTTCGCAGCCAGCCTCAGCTACTTAGTGAGGCCCTCTGCAACTTAATGAGACCCTGTTTCAAAATAAAGAATAAAAATAGGGCTGGAGGTGTAGCTCCAAGGTAGAAGCCCCTGGGTTCAATCCCCAGTACCACAAAAAAAATAAATAAAAAAATTTTAAAAAAATGACAGTCCATTTTTCAAAGATATATAGATATTGGAAGGGTTAAGCTAAGTAGAAAGGCAATCTCTTCATCAATTCCATTATAAGATGAAAAATGTATTCCCATGGAAAGAAATGCCATAATGGCAGAGTTTTTCTACTGAGGAAGAGGGAGGGTAACAGCCTTTACCTGCTGAGAGTTCAAGTATATAAAAACTAAAAAGATGACATCACTATTTATTTTTCTTTCGTGGCATTCCAGAAAACCAGAATCTCTCTCAAGCTTAAGGATTCCTTGGCTTCACATTTATGGCTCAGGCAAGTTGGTATCCTTCCTCCCTCTCCTCCTGTCCTCCACAGTAGAACAGTTCCAACTCTCTTCATCACTTCCTCTGCACCAGCCACATGACCTCCTCAATGTTTCTCAGAGAGAGCGGCCTCCTGCCTTGGAAATTCCTGGGTTCCCTCTGCCTGAAATGCTCATCTTCTACACCCAACATATGGCTCATTTCATCACTCAGCATTTCAGTCAAATGTCAACCTTTTCAGTGATGCTTTCCCTGGCTAAACCGTTTAAAATAACACATATTGCCAGGCGTGGTGGCATATACCTGTAATCCCAATACCTGGGAGGCTGAGACAGGAGGACTGCCTCAGCAACTTAGTGAGAACCTGTTTCAAAATAAAATAGGGCTGTGGGTGTGTAGCTCAGCAGTAGAATGCCCCTGGGTTCAATCCCCAATACCACAAAAACAGATAGATAGATAGATAGATAAATAAATAAATAAATAAATAAATAAAACACATATCCCTATATTTCTTACTCCTCTTCTCCATTTTAATTTTCTTCTTAATCCTTATCAGTGTCACTGCCTAACATACTTCTACTTTTTTTATTAATTTTCCCTCCACCAGAATATAAACTGCATGATTGCAGGATTTTTACCTATTACATTAGAATCTCACCTGACAATGTATCAGGTGCTCGATATGCAAAATGAACAAATAATAGTTGACTTTGGTAATACCACATGTAGCTAGTAGGTGCTGTCATCAACACTTCATATTCTAATCTGAAAATTTTCAATTTGAAAATTAGGTTTAGGTTATTTTTCAAACTGTCTCAGAACCACAATAATCTTTCAGAGGCTACTATGAGGGTAGAACATGAAAATTAAGCAAACAAAAATTCCCATATTTATCTGCTTTATCACTGGACTTCACATAAACTTTGATTTATGGAAAGAATTTGGTAACTTAAAAAATCTGAAACCACTGGATTGTATATAAGAACTTAATTCCTACCTTTTATATTTCACTTATTTAATGCAAATGAGAACAATCTAAATATTATGTTCATGCTATTCTTCAGAAAGAACTTAAAAATTAGTATCTTTGGTCTTATTTAATAATCTGCTACACAGGTAATTAAAATTTACTATTTTCTAATTAAGACAAGTAGACAGCCGATTAGCTTTTTAAGAAAAGAAACAAAAAAGTGTAGTTATGTGATTTTATGAAAGACATTATCACCTTCCTAAATTCAGTTAGTTCACTAAACAGAGATTAAAAGCAAATCCAAATCCCATTAACACAAAAATCTCTGAAAGCAAAAATACCTCTGCACTCTACCAAACAGCACTACTTGATAAAACAAACTGCACTATTTTATTCTGAGCCATACCCTGAAATTTACTGTAATATGACTGACCAACTTAACTTGTTTTTTGGTACTGGGGAATGAATCCAGGGGCCTTCTACCTCTGAGCTACACCCCCAGTCCTATTTTAATTTTTATTTTGAAACAGGGTCTCACTAAATTGCAGAGGGCCTCACTAAGTTGCTGAGACTGGCTGCAAACCTGTGATCCTCCTATCTCAGCCTCCCAAGTACTGGGATTACAAGCGTGCACCACCATGCCTGGCTTGACCAACGTAACTTTTAAAATGTTAGATGTCCCAATAAAGGGGAAAAAAAGAGAGCACTCACCTTAATGAAGTTACAGATGGACAAGCCTGTCCATACAAACCCATCTGGCCACAAAGAGAATCTAAAAAGTAAAGAAGAGTTAGTTATTAGATGCTCCAAAGTAAGTTAAAACTATATCTCTCACTATAATTCAAATTAAGACACTGAAATAAAAAAAGAAATAGAAGGCTAAAAGAATCACCATTATCAGAACACAAAATCACACGAATGAAAAAATGCTAAGAGGGATTACACTGAGTAAGGCACACTAAAACTGTGACACCCAAAGGAGCTGAGACCTCATAAAATTTAACAAATAGTTATGCTTACAGTATTAGAGACAATGTGTCTGAACTGTTTAGTAAACCCCTAGGCATACCACAGAGGTACCCAAAAGCTACTATAGAGTTAAGTAATAAGCATGCAGGTCTCCAAACCCACGTTAATTGGCCTGCCATACGCACATCTATTCTTCAATGAAAGCAGTGCTAACCTTCTTGGTTTTATATATTGGACTTCACCTGAGGGAATAGTTCCATTGCTTTAAAACAAAAAAGTTAAGAGTAGCACTGGCACAGAAGGCGCTTTGAGTAAGATCTAGGCTCAAATTCTGTGACACTATTGAGACCTTGAAAATTTTATATAACCTCTACACTAGTTTCTTCACCTGAAATTTGGGTATAATACCACTTATATAACTTTATTTATCACTGCAGGTTTGTTAGAATTAATAAACAAACAAATGTGAAACTCTATTAGCATGTAGCAGAGTGTCAATAATTTCAGTAGGCACAATGATGATACACAAATGCCTACAGGTAATATAGACAACTTGAAATAAGTATAACTGTATACATACACATATACTGCAAAAGTGGTACAGACTATGAGGAACTAAAGAGAGCATATTCAATCTGAAGGGATCCGCTGCTACTCCCAGTTCTAGCGAAATGCTGCAAGGCAGGAGTACTTTAGGCCTCATACTGTAAAAACTTCCCATTTTTTTCCTTCTTTTTTTGGTAGTGCTAGGGGTTGAACCCAGGGGCTTTCTTTACCTCTGAGCTATACTCCTAACCCTATTTTATTTTCTATTTGGAAACAGGCTCTTGCTAGGTTGCTGAGACCCTCAATAAGTTGCTGAGGCTGGCTTTGAAACTGCAATCCTCCTGTCTCAGCCTCCCTAGTACTGGGATTATAGGTGTGCACTACCACACCCAACTCAGAACTTTCAATTTTTCAAAAGAAGAAATCCAAAATCTTACTTGAAATATCTTGATTTTTGTATTCTAAATACTATGTGGGCCAAACAACACAATACATCTTGTTCTAAAATTATAACCTTTGGTTCAGTGGCTGACTGAATTCCCAGCCAACTAACTGTCCCTGCATATGCTGAAGAGAGAGAGAGACATTTCTATTTCTACCAGAATGACAAGATAGGTAGCTTGGTCACCATATCTACTGAAAATAAATTAATTGCTGGCTAAAGTGGTTTTTTTTTTTAGGTACTGGGGATTGAACCCAGGGCATTCTACCTCCGAGATACATCCCCAGCCCTATTTTTTATTCTTTATTTCTGAAACAGGGTCTCACTAAGTTGCAGAGGGTCTCACTAAGTTGCTGAGGGCCTCACTAAGTAGCTGAGGCTGGTGGCAAATCTGTAATCCTCCTGTCTCAGCCAAATACTGGGATTACAGGTGTGTGCCATCATGACCGGCCTCTAAAGTATTTTAAAACTTTTATAAAGGAATCAAAAACCTGACAGAAAATAAGGTATGATCAGAGGCCAAAGCTAAGAGAAAGAGGGAAACTAAAGAGGTATGTAGAGTACTAAGAGCAACTTTTCTTCACCTATAGGGAATTTTGCCAAACCCTATGAATTCCAATTTGCAATTGTAAGACCTCTTGCAGCACAAGGTATAAGAGAACTGCAAAAAAAAAAATTGCTTTTTTAACCTTGGCATTAAGGGCTGACAGGGGATGGGGGCTCTTATATAGTAGTACAGTGGTCTCCTGCCATAGTTCACAACCATAAGCTGATCCTACCCTAGATTTTGGTTTTAAAAGCTTCGTAACTATAATTTTGTTTAGGGTGGCCATAGGGTAATAGTGTCCCCCATCCAGTCTTTTTTTTTTTTTTTTGCGGTACCGGGGATTGAACCCAGGGTGTTCTACCTCCGCGCTACACCCCCGGCCCTATTTTTTATACTTTATTTTGAAACTGGGTCTCACGAAGTGGCGGAGAGCCTCACTAAGTAGAGAGAGAGAAAAAGAGACAGGGAGAGAGAGAGAGAGAGAGAGAGCTGAGGCTGGCCAGGAACCCTGGATCCTCCAGTCTCCGCCTCCCAAAGTACTGGGATTACAAGTGTGCGCCACCACACCCGGCTCCCCATCCAATCTTGACAGAAGAAAATGCAAATTCTCTCTAGAGGAGCTCACCTAGAAAAATCGTAGAAGTAGGGTTCCAAAATAATGAATGTGAATAAATGAACTCATAATCAAAACTCACAAGAACCCAGAAACAACCCACCCATACCTGGATACGACAGAAATATCAGTTAGCATAATCAAAACCACAAAGAGTTCAGATATAGGAATTTAGACTAGACACCTCTCTCCACTCTTCTACTTTATGGGTGATTTACCTAGTTCTCTCTCTCTCTCTATATATATATATATATTTTTTTTTTTTTTTTGCGGTACCAGGGATTGAACGCAGGGGCGTTCTACCTCTGCGCTACACCCCCGGTCCTATTTTTTTTATGTTTTATTTTTGAAACCGGGTCTCACAAAGTTGTGGAGGGCCTCACTAGGGAGAGAGAGAGAGAGAGAGAGAGAGAGAGAGAGAGGGAGGGAGGGAGGAGAGAGGAGAGAGAGAGAGAGAGAGATCATGCGCGCTGAGGTTGGCCGCGAACCCGGATCCTCCAGTCTCCGCCTCCCAAAGTACTGGGATTACAAGTGTGCGCCACCACGCCCGGCTCTAGTTCTATATTTTAATTA
>PVJS01009227.1:0-50929 GCA_004027185.1 Glis glis
GATTGAACCCAGGGGCGTTCCACCTCTGCGCTACGCCCCCGGCCCTATTTTTTATACTTTATTTTGAAACCGTGTCTCACGAAGTTGTGGAGGGCCTCACTAAGGAGAGAGAGAGAGAGAGAGAGAGAGAGAGAGACAGAGAGAGAGAGAAAGAGAGAGAGAGAGAGAGAGAGCTGAGGCTGGCCGCGAACCCGGATCCTCCGGTCTTCACCTCCCAAAGTACTGGGATTACAAGTGTGTGCCACCACGCCCGGCATTACTTTTACTTTTAAAAAATGTTTTAATATTGTTTCCTAGCAATTTCATTATATATCTATAGTTAATTATAATCTATCTTCATGTAATATTATACCTCTTAATGTATAGTATAAGAAATTTATAACAATATACCTTTGATACCACCCTCCTGGCCTTTGAGCTAATGTTATAGATTTTACTTTTATATATTCTATAAAATGCATTAAGATTGTACTTTTGTTGTATTAGACAGTCTGTTTTAGAGATTTTTTTTTTTGCGGTACCAGGGATTGACCCTAGGGGCGTTCTACCTCCGCGCTACACCTCCGGCCCTATTTTTTATACTTTATTTTGAAACTGGGTCTCACAAAGTTGGGGAGGGCCTCACTAAGTAGAGAAAGAGAGAGGAGAGAGAGAGAGCGAGACAGGGAGAAAGAGAACGAGAGAGCTGAGGCTGGCCGCGAACTCGGATCCTCCGGTCTCCACCTCCCAAAGTACTGGGATTACAAGCATGCGCCACCATGCCCAGCTTTTAGAGATCTTAAAAACAAGAAAAATCTTTTGTTTGTCTTTAGAATTTTAACCAATTCTCAAGGTTTTCGATTCTTTGTATAACCTATGTTTCTGACTTTACCATATTTCCCTGCCAGAAGAACTTCCTTTAACATGTATAATGTGTGTCTATGGGTAATGAATTTTCTATTCTTTGTCTGGAAAAGCCTTTAATTTGACATCTTTTTTGAAGTATAGTATCATTGTGTATAATATTTTTAGTTGTATGTTTGTTTATTCCTCTCATCATATCTTCTTACCTTAGTCCTTTCTGACACAAAAATTTGTTGTCACTTTTACCTTTGTGTAAACTTGCCTTTATGTAATACACCATTTCCTTCTAGGTGGTTCTGAGTTTTTTTTTAATCTTTTGTTTTTCACCACTTTGTATATGTCTATTTTTTAAAATTCTGCTTGTAAATCTCTGAGATTCTGGGAATTGTGATTTGATATTTCTCAATTTTTTTTTAATTCTTGACCACAATCTCTTTTAATATTTACTTTGTCCCAGTCTCTCTCTTATCTCCTTCTGGGATTTTAATTGGTATATGTTGGACCATTTAATATCATACATAGCCTTTCCACTAGTCCACTCATTTGCATTTCTATAACAGAATACCAGAGACAGGGTAATTTATAAGTAGCAAAAATTTCTGGAAGTCCAAGATCAAGGCAAAGCCATTTGGTCTCTGGTGAGGGCTGCATTCTCTGGAAGGCAGGAATATTGTGTTTTCATATGGTAGAAAGTAGAAGGGCAAGAGAGGAACACACTCCCTCAGCCACGCCCCTTTATGAAGGTACCTAATCCCACGAGGCCTAATCACCTTTTAAAGGTCCACCTCTTACCATCATTGCCTTGGCAGCACTTGAGTTTCGGAGGGGACATGTTCAAACTATAGCATGCTTGTATGTTGTCTTTCATTCACTCTTTTATTCTTTGTGTTTCAGTTTGGGTAATTCCTACTGTTCTATCTTCAAGTTTACTGATTCCCACCCCCCTCACACCCGTGCAACATGGGGTCTACTGAAGTAGCAGTTGAGGAAATTCATTTCTGTTCCTATGTATTTGTTTCTAGCATGTTCATTTGACCTTCTTAAAGTTTTGATCTCTCTGCTGAAATTCAGTATCTATTTATGCATGTCAACTGCATTTTGGCTAGAACTTTTAACATTTTTTTAGTATACTTTTATGGGCGCATTGTAATTATACATCATAGTGAGGCTCAAATTAATACAAACATATATGCACACAGCACTTGGTGTGTTTCCCTCCAGATGTCACCCTACTAACCCCCTTTCCCTGTACATGTTAGTGAGATTGATGATGATACCTTCATATATAGACATAGCATTATTTAAACGGTTTCCTTCATCCAGCTTTCTTTTTTCCTGCCCCACTTTCCTCCCCCATGCCCCTTTCACTATGCTATTGGTCTAATTCCTCATTTATCTGATGTCCTTTTTGTTTCCTATTTTCTCTCTTGCTTCTACATATGAGAGAAAACATACCACCCTCGACTTTCTGAGACTGGATGATCTCACCTAGCATAATAGTCTCTAATTCCATCCATTGTCCTGCAAATGACATAATTCTGTTCTTCTCTATGGCTGAGTAAAATTCCACTGTATGCATATATACCACATTTTCATTATCCATTCATCTGTTGACAGATACCTAGGTTGGTTCCATAATTTGTCTCCTGTGAATTGTGCTGGTATAAACATGGATATGCATGTATCACTATAAAATTCTGATTTCAATTCCTTTGGAAAGATACTGAGGAGTGATATAGCTGGGTCATAGGGTGGCTCCATTCCTAGTCTTTTGAGGAACTTTCATGCTGAGCTCCATAGTGGTTGTACTAATTTACAATCCCACAAACCTAACCCTTTAACATATTTTTATAGTAATTTTAAATTCACTATGTTATGGCTCAAACATATAGGTCATCTTTTTATTTTCTCATTATTTTCTCTCTTAAAAGTGGGTCTTTTTTTATGTCCCTTATTTTTTCACTGAATGCTGAATATCCTGTGTAGGATGTTAGAAAGTAAGAAACTAGTATTTATGCTTGGAAATGGGCCATCAACTGCTGGGCTGTTATTATAGGGTTAGGTCATTCTTCTCATTTCAGCTGGGTTTCGGTATTTTTGTTGCTATGGGTTTCATTTACTGTATCTCTGACTTCAAATTTCTCTAGCATTACTGTGTACTCCGGGTGGAGTCTGGTTTGACAAGTGGGTTTTTATTGATATTACTGCTCTGCTCTCATCATTAGATCATCTCTGTGCACCTATTACTCAGAGACAGTTTGTTTCCATTTTTGCCACTACTGCAGTGGTAGACTGCTACTACTTATTATTTAATTCATGCTACCCTATGAGGGAGAGGTCTTCTATGTTTTATTAGTGGAGAGTCATAAAGAACCATTGCTCAGATGATATGAATTCTTCATGTGTCTGTAATTCCCAGGTATTAGTCAGCTTTGTGTTACTATAACAAAATAGCTGAGATAATCAACTTATAAAGAGGAAAGGTTTATTTTGGTTCACAATTTTGAAAATTTCAGTTCTTGGGTGGTCCTTTTGCTTTGGGGCTTGTGGTGAAGCAGCACATCGTAGGAGAAGTGTATGACATTGGAAGGTTATTTACCCCATGTCTAGGTGTGAAGAGAGAGAAAGAAGAGGCCAGGGTCCTACTATTCCCTTTTCATTATTTTATTATTTTTATTTGATTTGATTTTTTTATTGGTGCATTGTAATCATACATTTTAATGGGTTTCAGGGTGGTAGAACTATACATGCACACATCAGTCAATTAGCCCTCCCCCAATTCCCACCCCCATTCCCTCACCTGTCCCTCCTTTACCCTGCTCAGCATAGTAGTTGACTTTGACAAGTTTGTGTATCTACATCCTGTGCATCAATGTGTTTCCGTCTTCCCCCCTCCCATCTCCCTCAGTTAGGTCGCCTTCATTATGCATCTAAGGTTTTCTCCATCTTTGTCTGGAGTCCCTCCTATGCCCTATTCTCCCTAGCTTCTGCATATTAGGAAGAGCATCCAACTTTCACTTTTTGTGACTGACTAATCTCACTAAGCATATTGTTCTCTAATTCCATCCATTTCCTTCCAAATGACATAATTTTGTTCTTCTTTATGGCTGCGTAAAATTCCATTGTATACATATCCCATAGTTTTGTAATCCATTCATCTGTTGATGGACATCTTGGCTGGTTCAATAGTTTGGCAATTGTGAATTGTGCAGCTGTAAACATAGATACACATGCATTAGTCTGGTAATTTGGTTTCCATTCTTTTGGGTAAATACCTAGAAGTGGTATTGCTGGGTCATATGGTAGGTTCATTCCCAGTTTTCTGAGGATCCTTCACACAGTTTTCCAAAGTGGTTGCACTAATTTGCAAACCCACAGTGTATTAGAGTTCCGACTTCTCCACATCCTTGCCAGCATTTGTTGTTGTTTGTGTTTTTAATGATTGCCATTCTAATTGGGGTTAGGTGATATCTCAGGGTAGTTCTGATTTGCATCTCTCTGATTGCTAATGATGTCAAACATTTTTTCATACATTTATTGGCCATCTGTAGTTCTTCTTTTGCGAAGTGCCTATTTAGTTCACTTGCCCATTTTTTGATTGGGTTGTTTGTTATTTTAGCAGTGAGTTTCTTGAGTTCTCTGTATATTCTAGATATTAGTCCTCTATCAGAGGAGGAGCTGGCGAAAATCTTCTCCCATTCTGTTGGCTCTCTGTTGAAGTTCTTGCTAGTTTCCTTTGCTGTGCAGAAGCTCTTCAGTTTAATGCAATCCCACGTATTGATCCTCTTTTTAACTTCTTGTGACTTTGGGGTTTTGTTGAGGCTATCTTTTTTGTTCCAGTGTATGTTTTTGGCTCCTTTGTCAAAAATCAATTGGCTGTAAGTGTGAGGATTTGTTTCTGAGTCTTCTATTCTGCTCCATTGGTCTATGTGTCTGCATTTGTGCCAATATCATGCTGTTTTTATTACTATGGCTCTGTAGTATAGTTTGAAGTCAGGTATTGTGATGCCTCCTGCATGATTCTTGTTGCTAAGAACTACTTTGGCTATTCTGGGTTTTTTGTTGTTCCAAATGAATTTAAGGACAGATTTTTCTATGTCTGTGAAGAATGACCTTGGTAATTTAATGTTATTACATTGAATCTGTAGATCACTTTTGGAAGAATGCCCATTTTGATGATATTTATTCTGCCTATCCAAGAGCATAGGAGATCTTTCCATCTTCTAAGATTCTTCAATTTCTTTTTTCAATGTTTTATAATTTTCCTGGTAGAGGTCTTTTACCTCCTTGGTTAGGTTTATTCCTAAGTATTTTATTGTTTTGAGGGATATCACGAGTGGAAATGTTTTCTGGATTTCTTTTTCAGTGGATTTATAGTTGGCATATAGAAAAGCTTCTGATTTTTTAAGATTGATTTTGTATCCAGACACTTTGCTGAATTTGTTGATAAGTTCTATGAGCCTTTTTGTTGAGTTTATTGGGTCTTCTAAGTATAATATCATTTCATCTGCAAATAGAGATAGTTTAATTTCTTCTATTCCTATTTGCACTCCTTTGGTTTCCTTCTCTTGCCTTATTGCTCTGGCTAGAGTCTCAAGTACTATCTTGAAAAGGAGTGGTGATAATGGACATCCTTTTCTTGTTCCTATTTTTTAAGGGGAACTCTCATAGTATTTCCCCATTCAACATGATGTTGGCTCTGGGCCTATTGTATAGTGCCTTTATGATGTTGAGGTAGGTTCCTTCTATTCTGATTCTCTGCAGTGTTTTTAGAATGAATGGGTGTTGGATTTTGTTGAATGCTTTTTCAGCATCTATTGAAATGATCATGTGATTTTTGTCTTTAGTTCTGTTTATGTGGTGGATTACATGGATTGCTTTTCGTATGTTAAACCAGCCTTGCATCCCTGGGATGAACCTGACTTGGTCATGGTGTATGATTTTCTTGATGTGGTTTTTGAATGCGTGTTGTTAGTATTTTGTTTAGAAGTTTTGCATCTAAGTTCATCAACGATATATGTCTGTAGTTTTCTTTTCTTGAGATGTCTTTATTTGGTTTTGGTATTAATGTGATGTTGGCTTCATAGAATGTACTTGGGAAAGTCCCGTTTTTTTCTATTTCATGGAATAGATTGAGGAGTATTGGGATTATTTCTTCTATAAAGATTTTATAAAATTCACCTGGGAAACCATCTGGACCTGGGCTTTTCTTTGATGGTAGGCTCTTTATTGCTGCTTCTATCTCTTCGATTGCTATTGGTCGATTTAAATTTTCTATATCTTCTTGATTCAATTTAGGAAGGTTGTACGTGTCCAGAAAGTTGTCAGTTTCCCTAGGGTTTCCATTTTGTTGGAGTACAGTTTTTCAAAGTAGTTTCTGACAATCCTCTGAATTTCCACACTGTTGTTGGTAATGTCACCTTTTTCATCTTCTATTTTAGTAATTTGGGTAGATTCTTTCTTTTGGTTAGGTTAGCTAGCAGTTTATCTATCTTGTTTATTTTTTCGAGGAACCAGCTTTTGGTTTTGTTGATTTTTTGTATTGCTTTTTATTCTCTACCTCATTGATTTCTGCTCTGATTTTAAATTTCCTGTCTTCTAGTAGCTTTGGGATTAGACTGTTCTTGTTTTTCAAGGACTTTGAGGTGTGTCATTAGGTTACTACTATTCTCTTTGACGGCATGCCCCCAATGACCTAAAATCTCATCTGCCACTGGGCCCCACCTCTTACAGTTTCTACCACCTCCCAATAATGGTAAGGACTGGGGACCATACCTTGAACACATGGGCCCTTGAGGAAATGGGGAAACTTATCCAAACCACAGCCTCAGGGCTTTTATGGTCCTATACTGGCTCACTCTTGGACTTTAAGCATTTTTTAAAAATGTTAACTGAATTTGTCTTACCAACTTGGATGGCTGCCCTGGCTTCCTTCTGGTTTCATTGGTAAGGCCTTGCACATATCTCCTCCTTCCTTCAAGACACCTGTCTTTTCTTTCGCATTTGCCTACTTGGATAACCTGCTTTCTCAGTTCTTTAGGTTCAATAAAATCAAGACTTGAAGAACATCCAGCCTTTCTTTTTTTTTTTTTTTGCGGTACCGGGGATTGAACCCAGGGGCGTTTTACCTCCGAGCTACACCCCCGACCGTATTTTTTTATACTTTATTTTGAAACCGGGTCCCACGAAGTTGCAGAGGGCCTCACTAGGTAGAGAGAGAGAGAGACAGGGGGAGAGAGAGGGAGAGAGCTGAGGCTGGCCGCGAACCCGGATCCTCCGGTCTCCGCCTCCCAAAGTACTGGGATTACAAGCATGCGCCACCACGCCCGGCACATCCAGCCTTTTCTACTTGATAGGGTAGGAGTGGCATTGTTTGTACATTCATATATTTCAGGTAGAATCTAGAGATCAGTATAAACTTTTAAGTAAAAGTTTTTTTTTTAGTATTTTTCACTTTTATTAATATCACAATAGATGTCAAAACATTTTGATCTTAACCAGGTTTGAATATTTATTCTGAGGAAAAGTAGATCTTGGCTTATGAAGTTCTGAACTCAGCCTGTAAAATTCCCCAGATGAGGCAACTGTACATTCTGCAGAAGGTGATTCTACATGAAAGAGCCCTGTCTCTGGGCAATGAGTCGACCCCCATCGTCATCACCCCCTATTCACTGCCAAATTATGGGTATAATGAGTCACAGGCACATTGCTAAATATATCGACCGCCCTGCAAAGTGTTTCAGGGGCACATTCATCAATTATGGTCATGGGAAAGGTCATAATAGCACGGACTTTCATCATAATTCAACTCTCCCTCCCCGGTTTGCCTTGGGTGTGTTGAAACACTACGATTATTCACTTAGAGGCATTGTTCATTGCTGAGGACAACTTACTGGAAATAAGTAAAATATCTGAGGGAGGCCATCCCATATGAAAGCCCATTTCTTCGTTCAAAAGCTTTTTGTGTAATAAGAGTATCTCAAAAACTCTTCTGTGAGATTCACCAACCTCGTTCCTTCCAAACTCTTGATTACAATCCAAAGTTTCAACTGAAGAGAAGATTGACTGTGGACTTGGACACCAGCCATCTGCACTGAATTCCCCTCTCATCCACTCCTGTCAATAACAAAAGCAGTGCAGTTCTCAGCTCTGTGGCCATTCTCCCTTTTTATGAAAGTTTAACCCTGGCAGCATCATACGATCTACAGAGTCCTCTGGCATTTTAATGTGGCTATAAAATAGAGTGGAATCTGACAGAAATCTACCCTAGAAATTAGTCTTGGATAAAAGAAAATTGTTCTGAATACCATTACTTTGAATAATGTTCCTTTTTTTAACTAAAAGCAGTAATCCTGTCAACATTCCACAGCCTGTATAAATAAAATCAGATAATAAGAATCTGGAAATCAGAAAAAGTCAAAATTAAATATTTAAAAATCTTCTGAAGTCAATACTCTTAACCTAGCATTTCTTAGTTTTATTATCCCATTGGTAAGCTGTAATTTAAAGCAGTTCATACTTTCCTTTGTTAGTTTTTAGTCCAAAAAAGATACATATTTGTCAAACCTCAGGAGATCATTCATCAAAGTAGTTAACTTCATTTACTTGTTACTGTGTTCTGCCCACATATGGTATAGCAACCTTCCCCTGAAGATTAAGGGTCATATTTTCCACATACTATTTAGATACAGCAAGAATTCCCCAAAGAAGTCACACCTCTTTTTTGTCTGCTTATAATTTAAAACGTATACATCTTCCCCTCTGATTAATTTGGAGGTTTTTTATTGTATTTCATCTGTTATATAATTCATTCTCCATGTATGTATACCAATGATGGCAAAATTCTTAAACTATCAAGTTTATGATTACCTGAGCTCTGTGAAGGTCTGGAACCACATCATAAGTTTTTTGACACAAAAGTGGAGCATATTTACTTTGGCAGAAAAGCAACACTAGTGAAAACTAAACTATTTGGCCATATTTTTGTTTGTACTAGAATTAAATAAATTGAGCCAGAAAAAATTGCTTAGCAACATCTGACATTAAAATATTCCAAAACAAAAAGTAAACCACATGAAAGACAAGATAGAAGGCAGCCAAAGCCTCATCCAGATAAGAGTCACAGTCTGTTAATGTAACTTTAACCCTAAATAGGGATGGGAAAAGAGAAATTAGAGGAAGAACGAAGTTAATGTAAACTGGCATCCACTGAGTGCCTATAGATTTTTGATCCTGCACCAGGGGGATTATATACATCTTTTTTAATTCTGACATAACTGATTATCTTAATTTACAAAGAAGCAGAAGCAGGACAATGTAGTTAAAGCCTATTTAACTCAAAGTCGGTTAACTAGAATGTTGATTTTTTTTTCACACTTTCTAATTGATCAACTTCTTGTTAATGAAAGACTGATGGCTGGTGTTCCAATTTTTAGGTAGAGTTCCATGGAGGCAGCACTGATGGGAAGCTGGTCACAGCTCCTGTCACTTAGTGGAGAGAGTGATTCTGAGAGTGAGAACCTCAAGAAAGGATATCTGGTGCTAGATTTAGAGAATCTTCTAAATTCCAAACTAGTTTTATAAACAGTAGAAGTAATTTTTTCCTATTCTGAAAAAGTCAAGAAAGAGATCAATATAAAACTGTAGCAGACCTAAGAAGATGGTTGCTAAAAAACCAAAGGGTTTTTAAATTGTAACATTCTATGGTTAGTGGGTAGTGAACAGGTTACTCATGGAGTAATATGAGATTATGTTTTTGTGGTAGATGGAGACCCTGTAATGGTCAATAATTGATGGCATAGATGACCTGGTTACTGGGATATCTGGCTTGTAGATTTTTTTCATTATTTGTATAAAAAAGGGAAATTTTTGAGAGTTTCACAGTGCTAAGTAATCTGCAAACTCAATGTTTTTTATTTTGTTTGCTAATGAATTTTATGTTTTTTTGCTTCATAATTGGTTTGTCAAGGCACCGGGTCTTTTCCTCATGGGGACACCCCTGAGCATGCTAGGAGAACAGGAGGAGAGGAGAACAGTAATGACCTCTCAGGGCTTTCTGAACCTTCATCCATGACTGGCTTTCAGCATGTCATCACAAATGTGTGATTTGCATGGTTTAGGTATTTGTATGGTTTTCTTGGTCGGTTACTTTTTTAGAGTGTGGGTATTTACCTGTGTATGTGTGTAGTGTTTGTTTTTTCCTGTGTGTCATGGTCCAGAGCACTCAGTATTCAGTGCATTATTACCTCAACCTTCTCAAGGGATTACAAGGCTTAGAACTAATTAAGAAGGAGCAGAGAACTCTACCAAATATAACCTGCTCCACAGGGTTTGGCTCTTCTTACCAACTCCCATCTCTCTCCTGAAAGGTCACTCTGCTTTCCTTAGAGTGAGCAAAGCTAGGCTTTCCTGTATCCTTTTTACCCACTCTATGTGGATTTATCCAGAAGATTACATTAAATCCATGCAGCATTCCATACTTAAAAAGAAAATGTCACATAATCCATGCCAGAAAGGAAGATCAGAAAGAGATAGAAGTGAGATCTACAAACACTTAATGAGTTTAATTCTACTCTTCAAACTTGGCAAGGAAAAAAATTTGTCTCTTTTGGCAGATAGGAAGAGCATTCTTTGTGTTCATCTCCACATTGAATTCTTTAAGAAGGAACAGAGTAATGACTTGGCTCCTCTGAGAATCACTTGCTCTTCTAACAGCATTACAACAACAACAAAAATACATTGGTTTTACTGATTCTTTTCAGCTTTAGTCTTTCTTCCTGCATCCCTCTTTGCACCTAACCCCCCCAAACAAAAACAAAACAAAACAAAACAAAAACCCCCACATAACCAATGACATCTTCCTAGAGAGAATGTTCTACCCTATGTCAGTGGCTCAGGGATCCAGGCACCTTTCTTCCCAGGTCATTTGGAGTTGTCCACAAGCACCTCTGGTAAGCTTCCTAATGCTTTGTTAGGAATTAGCCCATAGGAGTCTTTAAATCTCAAATCCACTCTATAAATATTTTTTGAGAATCTTCAAGGTTCTAAAATCCAAGCTTAATATGATAGTTACGACAGTCTCCTAGTCTGCCTTGTAAAAATTATACAGCTCTAACACACATATTATTCTCATGGGTAAATAGGACTTTTACATTTATATGGATTATAAGGAAAAATAATGGCTTTTTTGTAATAATAAATCGAGAAGAGTTTTGCCTTAAAAAGAAAATAAAAACAACAATGGAAAATGTTTGTTCATGTTGACTGAGAGTCTTGGGTTTTGAAGGTTACTTAGAAGAAAGCATTACCACAGCTTCTTCCAGCTGACTTCCCTAGAAACTTGGCTATTTTGGAGTAAATATTTTATATGTGGAGAATATTTTTGGAGATTTACATTTAGATAGAATTTCAGAATGAAGTGGTTTATTCCAGTGAACCAGCTTTGAAGAACTTATTTGCAGCTGGAATAGCTCCAAGTCAATGTTGGGGCCAGGTTGGGTAGACTGGAAACTAGGCAGAGTTTGATCTTGATGACCATTTTGCTTCCATTTCATAGTAGCACATCTTCCTGTCCCTTGATAATCCAGGGACTTCACATTGAAGTGCCACAGAAAAGATGACCCATAGCATGACTCTATTGGTCTACCTGTGAGGCTCAACTTGGATAATACCAAATAATGTAAAAACAAACAAACCAAAATCTTACAACCCAGAAATATATGTATATATTGGTACTGGGGATTGAACCCAGGGGCATTGTGCCTCTGAGACATACCCCCAGCTCTACTTTATTTTTATGTTGAAACAGGGTCTCACTGAATTGCTGAGGGCCTCATTAAGTTGCTGAGACTGGCCTTAAACCTGTGATCCTCCTATCTCAGCCTCCCAAGTACTGGGATTACAAGAGTGCACTACCATGACCAGTCAGAAATAATTTTTATTAATAATGTTTTGGTGAATATACTTCCAGTCTCTTTCATAAAATGATGTAGGATGAGGGAAAGGGAAGACAGGCATATTTTTCATAATGGCTTGTAGCTTACCACTTTTATTTTTAGCTCATTGTGGACATTTTCCCATTCTAAAACAGTGGTTCTCAACCAGGGACAATTGTGCCTAGGGGACTTTTGGTAACAACTGAAATGTTCTTTGCTACTGGCATGTACTAGCTAGAAGCTTGGAATCCTGTCAAACATCCTACAGTGGAGCCAGGTGTGGTAGTGCACACCTATAATTCCAGTACGTAGGAGGCTGAGACAGGAGGATTTCAGGTTCAAGACCAGCCTCAGAAATTTAGACAGACTCTCAGCAACCTAAGGGTATAGCTCAGAGATAGACCCCCCCCGAGTTCAATCCCCAGTAAAACACACACACACACACACACACACACACACACTCTTGAAGTGTATAGGGAAGCCCCCAAAACAGAGTTATATAGTACAAAATGTCAATAATACTGAGGTTGAGATCTTCTCTTTCATAACATTATTTTAAATAACTACCTATTATTCTACCCCAAGGTGGCATTCTCCATTGCTCCCTTATTAGAAATTTATATCATTTCAAAATTTCATGCTACCATAAGCAATTTGTTGAATATTTTTGGTTATACATTTCTGTGCAAAATTGCTGTTTAGGTTGAACTAGAAAAAAACAGACATGAAAATTACTGGTTAAAGGAAGCATACCTTTTGAAATTTTAGTCAATGCTTATGAAACTGCACACTGATATGATATCCCCATCTTTGTGACCTTTTTTGTTACTAAAGCCTCCCTTCTTAAAATGTCTCATAGTTGACTTGAAAGGACACCTCAGCTTTTGCTAGATTCATGCAAGACCCATCAGAGAGGGACACGAAAAGTTAGGTTGCATCTGTGGGACCCTGGCTTCACTCCAGCTTTTCACAGGATGTTTTGGGAATGGCAGAAATAAGCAGAGGTTTGTGACATGTATTAATTCCAGATCTACCTTCTGACTACAAGATGGATTGACTGCCACAGCCAATGAACAGAAAGCAAAATGACTTGACCAGAATTTACATATAGGCGTTTGTCAGGATAAAATCTACACCCTAAAGAGAATGATATGAATCAAGTGCTTAGCATAGAGCCAGATATAGGACAATTTAGCCCTCCAACTTGGCAAAATTCTCTCTGTTGAGACTGGTAATAAGTCCAGGGTAGACACCCCCTTCTTTTGTCTTTGGTCATTATTATCCCTTTAGGCATGACAACTCTCTTTGGTTAGAGCCTGCGTTGAGAACCTGAGACTCAATTCGCCATGCCAGTATGTAAGCTGAGCTTGAAGCATGTTGGTAACAAAACAGCCAGCTTTTTAGAAAAGACCTTCTCCTGTGGCATCATATTATATATCCCCCCCAAATTAGTATAGGTATGTTTTTCTACTTCAAAATTAGTCATTTAAAAACTATTCTTTTTTTTTTTTGCGGTACTGGGGAATGAACTCAGGGGCATTCTACCTCTGAGCTACACCCCCAGCCCTATTTTTTGTTCTTTATTTTGAAACAGTGTCTCACTAAGTCGTGGAGGACCTCACTAAGTAGCTGAGGCTGGTCGCGAACCCAGATCTTCCGGTCTTAGCCTCCCAAGTACTGGGATTACAAGCGTGCGCCACCACGCCTGGCTTAAAATTTATTCTTCAAATTATTAATTTGTAAGGTAGTCTGGTCCCTTTTCCTTATGTTTCTCTTCATCAGGAACCAAGCATAGATTTTTTTTAACTTTTTATGTTCATTTATTGGTGCATTGTAAATTGTAATTATACATTTTGATATATGTCAGGGTATGAACATCATACATGCACACATTGCATATTTAGCCCTCCCTCCAATCCTACCCTATTCCCTCCCACCAAGCATAGATTTATAGTATTAACAGAAAATTCATTTTGGTGTTAAACTTTTTACATGCAGTACTCACATATTTTTAAAAGTCTCTTGATCTTCACTCAGATGTCTGTGAAACACCGTTTTCAGTTGTCTGGAGGGGTACACATATGCCTCCAATTTCCACTAAGCTCAAAATCCCTCAAAGGAGCGTCCCCTGCCTTTTTTAAATCTCTGTACCAAGCACTTACCACGGTGCCTGGTGAATCATAGGTGCTCAGCACATGTTTATTGAATTCATGGAATATGACACATTTCCTTGCGTCTGTGACATCAAACTTTATAAAAGGTTAAGTAAAAATGAAGAAAAATGGTTGCTTTACTTTTTCTTAGCTCCTGAATCAATCTTTCCTCTCCCTTCCTTCTTCCCTTTCTTTATATTAGGGCTTCTTATATTTCTGGGGCTAGACAGTAGGCTGTAGTAGAAGAAGAAAAAAAAATCAGAATAACCAGTCCTTTGGCTGTCTTCAATTTAAGCAGTTGTTTTTGCATATGACTTCCTCCAAGATCTTTTTAAAGATAGTGCTAAATAGGAGGTACAGTATTTCAGTGTTTTATGCTGTTCTTCCTCAAAGGGCCAGAAAGTACTGACTGCACATAGACAAAATTTCCCTCAGTGTTCTGCTGTCAAGTAGATTGCTATCACTGTTTCTAGAAAATGAATTCCAAAGGGTGCACTGTCATCTCATCAGAAGCATTACATTGCTAATCTTTTTAAGAAGGATTTTTAATTGGTGCATTGTAATTACAAATAGGAGATTTATCCATGCATATTTGCACATATTGCATATTGGTGCATGCATATTTTCACATAATATTATTTGCATTAACATTATGCATATTGGTATATGCATATTTGCATTTAACATTATTTGGTCTGTTTCCTTCTCCAGACCTCCCTTCATTGCTAATCTTGTGCAGTAAACAAAGTTCACTTTGCATTTCTGAGACCCCTGAGAGATGGTAGAATTCTCTTGAACAGCTTCCCCAGAGATGTTAGTAGTATCCATGTGTCACCAGAAAAGTAGTCAGTTGCTTTGTGCATCTCTGAGAAAGTATATTAGGGCGGGGGTCTTGAATCCTACCACTATCCATTGCTGAAACACAAAGCACTTAGAACCCTGCTTGGCACAGCCAAAGTGCCCGGCAGTTGCTAGCTCTGTGGGATGATAGCTGGGACACTTGTCTTCTTCTTGCTCTTAAGAAAAGAATGCTTTCATATTTTGCCACCAAGTACCATATTTGCCATACATTCTGTAGACACACCTTCAATTTCCTGTCTACTCCTGGTTGGCTAAGACTTTGTAAAAAGTCATGTATAGCTACTACTGTCATCTAATGCTTTTTTCACCGACCTGTTGGAATGATTGTCTGATTTCTCCCCTGTAAAGTGATGTTTTGATTTTTTTTTATTCTATTAAACACTAACCTTCCATTCCTGGGATAAACCCAAATTGGTCATGATGTTTAGCCTTTTGTATTCATTGCTGGGTTTGATTTGCTCATATTTTATTTAGGTATAATCATGTTCAAGTGACTTTGGGACTTTGCTGATTTTAAGTTATTTTTCTAAGAATTTATTCATTTTAGTTAAGTTTTCAAATTTAGTGATATTAGATTGCTTAGGCTATCCTTTTAATCTTTGTGTTTATGTCTCTCTTATTTTTAATGTTTGTGAATTTCCTCCTTGTTTTCTAGATCAGTCTTATCAGAGCTTTTCTACTTATTGGCCTTTTCAAAAACAAAGCAATTTTTAAACATCTATCTCTACTGTATGTTTTTATTTAATTAATTTCTGTTCTTATAATCATTGGTTTCTTTTTTACTACTTCCTTTGAGTTTTGTTTATTATGCTAAGTTGGTTGTTTAGTTTATTAATTTTCAGAACTCTATTATAGAATTTCTGAGAGCCATCTCTCTCTGAGATAAATATAAATCTCTCTGGTCTAGAAATGTTCTACAAGTTTTGATATATACTACTGTACTTCATTAACTTTCTGTTCTAAATATTTTCACTTCCATTTGACTTGTTTCTAATGTTGAAGTATGTTTTAAATTTCCTAATATACGATGGTTTTCTAATGATCTCTACATCATCATATTGAAGTCAGGTAATGTGGTCTGCATAATGTCAGTTTTTGGAAGCGTTTTAAGATTTGTTTTATAATAATTTTATTTTTCTTTTATACACTAAATTTATTAAGTATAATGGTTTTTATATGTCCATAGGATTAAAATAACAAATTACATTGTTTGAGTCTTCTATTGCCTTATTGATATTTTATCTGCTTAATTTATTAATTACTGAGGATGTTCTTTTGTTCTACCATTATGGAAATGGATTTATTGATTATCAATTTGTAGTTCTATAAGTTCTTGCTTAGTGTATTTTGGTTCTGTATTATTGGTTGTGTACAAGTTTAGAATTTCTGCATCCATCTGGTGTTTTAATGATTACTTATGATTCTGGATGTTTACCAGATCACCCAGATCTAGTAAGATCTTCTCTTAATGTCTGTTTTATCTTATGTTTATTCAGCTAATCCATCTTTTTTTTAGTTCATATTTGCTTGATATATCTTCTCCTATTCCCTTACTTTCATGACTCACCTTATCTCTTTTTAAGGGCACAATTCAGTGATTTTAGTAAGTTTATAGTTGTGCATTTATCACCACAATCCAGTTTTTGAACATTTCCATTATTTCAAAGAGTTCCCCTAGGCCCTTTTGCAGTTAATCTCTGCTCCCAGCCCTAGCCCCACACAACCACTGATCTGTCTTTTCTTTATAAATTTACCTTTTTGTTATTTCATATGAATCCAATTATGTAATATATAGTCTTCTGATTTTGGCTCCTTTGATTCAGCATAATGTTTTTGGTTCTTATCTATGTTGTAGCATATTCACTTCTTTCCATTGATGAATATTATTCCATCTTTGAGTATGTTTAAGATTTTTGATTATTGGTCATTCTGAAATATACATTATTTATTTGATTAGAACTTACTGAAATTCCTAAATGTAAAACTTTCCACCAATTCTGCAACATTCTCAACTAACTTCTTTTTGAATACTAATTTCTATTTTCCTTTTAGAATTACAATAATACAGAAAGGAGATATATCAGATCTTTTCATTTTATCTCTCATGTTCTTTAATCTCTCACCATACTTCTTTTATCTTATGCTATATTCTGGAAAATTTCTTGAGATTTTTCTATCAGTTCCCTTCCATCTGTAATTTGTGGTTTAACCTATACATTGAGTTTTCACTTCAAATAAATGTACTTTCTTTTCTAGAAATTTTACTTATTTTATTTTCAAAACTGCCTGTTATTTTTCTTATGCATTGGTATTTCTATAAACATATAAAAACACACTTGACATTTGGTGTCAGACATTTCTAATACCTGAAATCTTTGCACATTTAAATCTTCTGTTTCTGATAACTTTCATTCATGCTGCCCCACTTTTTGGTATGTTATGATTTTTTACTTTGAAGTCATTATCATTGATTTAGTGAATTCTGCAAGACCTGATGGTGAGCATATTCCATCAGAGCATGCTTGCTTTTGTTTTTCTTAGCAGGTTTGGATTGTAATTTACTGAATACATGAGCCAGGTAACTGTAGAGGGAAGTGACATGGTTATCAGAGATACATATTTTTATTTTTGTTTCTCATTATTTCTTCTTCAGTCGTTTTCATGTTATATAAACAATCCAGGAAAGCTAATGCTGTATCCAGCTTTTTCCCATTTTTAAACTTTGCTTACTCTTTAATTTCTTAAATGTCTTTGGTTACTAGAAATATTTTAAGCTTAATTGTAATCTTACGATTTAAAACAACTGAGGGCCTTTGAGGCAAATGAGGCAGGCCGTTGTCTCCCCGTGTTATGTGTTGTAATGAATGATGCTATTGGTTCTTGGATTTTACTCAGCTCACAAACTAATTAAATACTTATTTTCCCTGTCTTTTCTATCCAACGTGCTTAAACCATCTAAATATAGTATGTGCATATTTTGAGGTCTTATTGGTAGAAACATCATAAGACTGAATAATTTCTTCTACCCACTTGGTCATATATTGTGTAAGTTACATTTTATACACAGATTGTAAAGGACAGAATTAAATTTGGGTCAGATTTACACTTCCTATTAATTGCTTATACAAGACATATATAAGTACTTTTCCAATACTTTTGAGGGCTTCTTCTGGAGGAAAACATTTCCATATTTAAGGTGTTATCATTATCTATCTATGAATTGGGGATTACAATTAACTGCATTGAAGCCAATGCAGATGGCTTTTAACATTATCTGTGATTTCAAAACAACTAATGTAAGTGATTGTCCTCCTCTAAAATCTTTCTTACAGATAGAATTCCCATGAATATGGAAATTTTAATTTCCTGTGTAAAAAATGCCTGACCTATTCTTTTCTCTACTTATTTCTAATTTTTAAAAATCAGCCTTTAGATTTTCTCTGACCAATTTCCCACTACAAATAACAAAAGAAAGATATTTTTATAATTTGTAAATAAATTTCTGCACACACACACACACACAAAACTTCATGTTTCAACCATGACAATAACTAGGCTGGGATGTCTAGGGAGAAACAGAAAGAAAGGAGAAAAATAGACATTAGTGTTTAATAAACTTTTGTAGCGTGCATGAAATGAACATGGCATTTTGATCTGGGAATTAATGCTATTGGTCTTATCCAATGCCACAGTTTTAGAGGTATAACTTTTTGTGTGTGTGTGTGTGTGGTGCTGGGAATTTAACTCAGAGACATTCTACCTCAAAGCTAAACCCCCAGACCGATTTTATTTCTTATTTGGAAACAGGGTCTCACTAGGTTGCTGAGAGTCTCACTAAATTGCTGAAGCTGTCCTTGAACCTGCGATCCTTGTCTCAGCCTCCCAAATACTAGGATTACAAGCATGCACCACCATGCCTGGCTAGAGGTATAACTTAATTCTATGGTCTCAGGAAAAATATTTTGTAATTCAAACTGCTACTCTGAACAATACCTGTAGTAGTGGGTAGTGGGGCTGTGGAAGCCTGCTGTTATAGCATCTCAAATTAGTATTGAGGCTATCTGTGGAACCTGGATACAGTTTCCATCCAAATTGTTTTCTTCTAGAACAAAAGAGTATGTAAGGGCAAGTGTCTGATATTAAAAAAGGAATAAATATTTCAGATTCTTAGAGATGTCCATTGTGTCTCATTTTTGAGAAATGGGCCTGTAAACATCAGCATAAATATTTCCTTGAACATGCCAAATCTATGTAGCAAGGTTTCTGATGAAAAGGGATTTAGTATTTTTTATTCAGTTAGCAATGTGTCTGACATTTTTGGGGGGATGTGCGGAGGATTGAGGGTGCTGATCACTGGTAATTTTAACTCCTGGAAATGAAGATGTCATTACCTTGGAGGCCAAACCATCTTAGGTTGAAGACAATCACCAGTATTGACATTTTATTTACATAAATGTAGCCAGGTACCACATCACCAACAACCCAATATCTTAAAACTGATGTAGTCTTCTGTGTGAGAGTAGATGCTGGGTCCTGGTAGGTTATCTTTTCAAATTAGTAAGGTGAATTGAAAGGGAAGGTAGTGTGACTATGATTTGAATAGGAAGAAGACATGGTTTTCTGTAAATAAGAGATTATATTGGATTGTAATGGACACAGGATTACTTAAAATAGATTAAGCAATACTTTGGAGAATATCATATGGCCATCTTTGGGCAAGTTTCTCTTAATCTTAGAGTCCTTCAGTTGTATCTATTGTGATGATAAATAAATATATTAAACTACTTTTTAATCTTGTATTTTCGTAGTGGCATCTCTGCTTTTCTTTTTTCTTTAAGTTACTTTTCCCACCGCTGCTTCTGTTTCCAGGCTCTTCTGTCTCTTGTGGACATTTTATATGCTTACTTTGACTTTTTGGTTTTGGTCTATTAGTTCTACTTTTTCCTTTAATTATTGTGTTCCTAAGATGCCACATTGCTCTTTGCCGTGAATTCATGTTGCCCAGGGCACATTAGCTGCTTCCATAATGAAGTGTGTGAGGGTGATCCTTTTGATGAGTTTGGTTGGTTTTAGGGGGTTGGTTGTTATTTTTCCTAGGAGAGCTTTTTAAGAAGGCCCTTGGGATGAGGCAAGGACAGAGTGGGAGGATGAAAGGAGGAAATGCTTGAGGGGGTTGGTGGACAGATGTGCTGATTCATGTTGTTAACCCTCACCTCCCAGCCAGGCTAGAGCTGTGCTCTAATCATACTCTGCTACCTCCAGAGGGCACTGGGTTGGATCCAACTTTCCTATCTCATGGTAGTAAAGAGAATGGCAAGATCTGCCCAATGGAGGAGAGGGAAAAAGGCACACAAAGATTCCTTTCTTTCCCATCCATTGTACCCTTGAATCTCAGGGATTCTCCGAATCCTAGTGAAAGAAGCTGGATAATGGGAGGTTGGTGGAGACAAGGAAGAAGAAACTGTTGGCTGACCCAGTAGCGTGGCCAGGCATCTTGTGTAGCAAAGAACAAGGAAGTGGATGTTTGTGTGATAAACATTATCACTTCCCTGTGCTTGCAATCAGTAAGTTAGTTCTTGAAAGCACTTGTTCCCCTATACCCATGTTCCAGTATCCTACAGCATATTTCATCCCATTTGAGATGGGAGAATAGGAGCCCTTTTGTGTTCCATCATTTATGTCCTGGTGTGATGAGTAACCCTTTTATTTTTTAGGCAGTTAATGTGGCAGTCACATCAACAGGCAGCTATAAAAACTAAGCATCTGTAAATCCTCTTAATAAATATTTGTAAAGTTTGAAAATCCTCATGTCTGACCAGTGCAAGCCAGCCTGCAAGACAGTCTCCGAGGAAAGCCCTTTGGAGACAAGGCAGCTCGTTCTGGCCATGGGAACTTCCTCATCGGGCGAGGCAAGGGAACTCACAGAGATCTCAGCAAAGATAAACCAGCCTTCTCAGAAGGCAGGCCCCACAGACACGGATACTACATTTTACAGAGATTAAAAATTGAAAACCTTGGGAGACTTGGAAAATCAAAAGTCTGGTTGAAGGGGCAAAATAAGTCTAGAAAAGTCCCAAGGTTTTGCTCTCTTGTTCTCACTGAACAAAATTTTACATGATGAGCAAATCTGTAAGTAAGCAAATTAAATATACTTTAATATAAATACAATCTTTGAGATGATTTTTCGAATTTTTTAAATGGATGAAAATATCTTTTATTTTTATTTTTTCACTCAAACTTTCCTTGAAGCTATTTGGCTTAATTCTTAAAAATAAAAAAATATAGAGCTGGGCATGGTGGTGTACACATGTAATCCCAGTTCTTAGGAGGCTGAGACAGGAGGATCACAGTTTTCAGGCCAGCATGTGGTAATTTAGGGAGACCCTATTCCAAAATAACAAGTAAAATCAGGCTGGGGTATAGCTTAGAGCTAGAATGCTTCTGGGTTCAATCCCTAGTACTACAAAAAGTAAAAAAGTAAATATATTCATATAAAAATAAAAAGATATTAGAAAGTAAAATTCCAAATGGACCAACTAATGGGCTGGGCTCAGTAGTATACAGTTAGAAAATAGCTTTATTTTTCTTCTACCATTTTTGTAACTCTGTCAGATATTCCATCCTCATATATGATGATGTTTTTTGCTCACTTTCAAGTTTGTTTTTCAGGTATTAAAAGTGCAGCCTGGCTGGGTTTGATGGAGTACACCTGTAACTTAGGGAGGCCCTCAGCAACTTAGGGACACTGTTTCAAAATAAAGATAAATAGACTGGGCATATAGCTCAAAGGTAAAATGCCCCTGGGTTCAATCTCCAGTACCACACACACACGCACACAAAGTGCAGCCTAATGTGCACTACTCTTCTGATATCCAGTTCAATACTTTTCCCTTTCTTTTGACCTGGACCTCAAGGTCGGGAAGGGGTGTGGTCAGACTTTCCTCTCGTTCTTGCTTCAGACCTTCCTGGCTTGTCATCCTTTGACTCGGGATACTTTAGGGTGGATGGGACAGAGGAATAAGAAATATAGGGCAAATGAGTGTCATTTACTTAGTGGTGCTGTGTAAGATCTTACTTGGCTGTCAAGGGCTCTCCTCTCTGTCACGGCAGGCTCCTGATGCCGGCCCTTCATCTAATAGGGCACCATTGTGGGTTTCTCATCATCTACATCCTGCCTTTCCCCCATCTCTGACGCTGCACATCTCTTTGCTATTGGTTTTGTATTCTCTGGATAAATCAGTTCATTCTGAGCTCTTTGCCTGCTGAGGCGGCACTTGCCACTCCATAGTTTCACATGTACTGCGGTTATACAGATGTGGTAGTGACACCTTGTCTTGGCTGAAGTTCTTTCGAGGTCACTCAACCCAGCAATCTTCTATAGTCTCTGACTCTGATAATACAGACAACTTTCAAGAAATGCATCACCCTCTCCACTGGTTTCATCTTAGAAGAAAGAGGTCCACAATTTTCTATAACTCAGAAAGCATGAGAGTAGCAGGTGAGTGTGTGTGTGTGTGTGTGTGTGTAAGAGAGAGACTTAAGCAATCACCTCTTATCCAGGCAAGGTCCATAAAAGGCATAACTTGTGTGAGGGGTCTGTGGCATAGATGAGCACATTGAAGGCATTTACACTATTTTAGTCCCATATCAAACCCAAACAGTCATATGAAGTTTTCATGGAACAAACATGACTGGGATGGAATGTTTAAAAGTCAAGAAGACTAAACATTTGATGAAGAGAAAAACTGATATGTTTTAAGACTCAAATAACTGAGATGAAGTCCACTAATGATTGTTGTATATACAGAAGTTCCTGACTCGTTCAGTGAGTTTTAGAGTTGAATATGTTTTTCTCTGAAAGTGCCTGTAGATGTCACTAAAGTAAATAACTCTTTTACCTTTGATTTGACAATGAAGGAAAAAAGCCCACAAGAGAGTAAAAAATCATAGCATGTAAATTCCATCTGTGTTGTTATATTAACAACAGTGTAAAACAGCAACAACACAATTCATAGGAAGTTTTCGGATTTTCCTTTCACTTTATAACTGTGATTTACCTTAGACAGTGAACGTATGCTCAGTCTTCAGATATTGCAGAGAGGGAAAACTCCTTTCTTCTTCCTTGCAAACACATCTCTTCTGGGGCAGGAGGTACATTTCTTCTCCTTTACCTGATAGCAATCACTCATTAGACACTATCCTCAAGCTAAGAATATTGATGACTCAGGAAAGAAAGAATATCACACACAGGTAATAAAAGGAAAACAATAAAGTGGAAAGACATTTTAAAACATGTTTGGGCAATATTCAATTTTAAGGGCATTTATATATATATATAAGCATTTAAATATATATTTAAATATATCTCTGCACTGGTTTTAAAGATCTGTAAATTTTTAATCATCTAGAAAATGTAATATTTCACCTTTCCTAGAAGGAAATTCTAAGGATTTAAATATTTTCTACTGCTTTTTAGTCTTTATAAAGACCTATCATAAAGAACTCTTTCTTATACCATTACCTCCAGACACTTGAAAAGAATGGACTCTATTTGCACAGCTCAGTAATGATTCTTCTGTCCAGATTGAAAAAAAAAAACTTTGTATATGGCATTCTTTGCAGAATCCTGTCTTAATGAGACATCTATGCTCAAACATTTTTGTTTCTCTTTGTTAATATTACTAAAATAAGAAAAATTTTCATTAAGTGGGTATAGTAAAAATGCATTATAAAAGAAGAGATGTTTCTCAAAAAGTTAAACATGGAATTGCCATATGGCCCAGCAATTCCCTAGGCATATATCTAACCTATGGATATGTCCATAAAAAACATATGTCCACAGAAAAATGTAGACACAAGTGTTTAAAAGCAGTATTATTCATAATAACCCAAAGTTAGAAACAATGCAAGTATCCATAAACCGATAAATGGATAAGTAAGATACAATATATCCAAACAAGGAAATATTTGATAATAAAAAGGAATGTAGTACTAATACCTGCTGGAACATAGATAAACCTTAAAGCACATACAAAATTAAATAAAAAGTAGTCATCATTTAGATGAAACATCCAGAAAATAGAAAGAGAAAGACTAATGGTTTCCAGGGATAGGTTGGGAGGAGGAGAGGAGATTACGAGATGACAGCTAGTGGATATGGACACTGGTTTTGGGGGTGATGGAAATGGTCAAGAATTGTTGGTGATGATCACAACTTTGTGAATATATTAAAAACCACTGAATTGTCCATTTCAGAAGGTACATTTTATCATTTTATGGCATGGGAACTACAGAGAGAGAGAGAGAGAGAGAGAGAGAGAGAGAGAGATTGTTGTCATGTACCCAGGAAGGGGAACTTTCTTATCTGATCAATTCAAGAATGAAAGGGTAATTCATAGGACTCCACACCTCTTTTTTTTTTTCCCTTGTAGCAGCAGAGGAAAATGTTTGGGAGACATGCAGTAGACTGGGGTGGAAAGAGGCATGTAGTCTTTTACTAGTCACTCTGAAGAGGGCCATTTTCCACATGCAGTCTGTCAGTGAATACAAATGATTCACTGCCTAAGGTAGTTGAGTCATATTAAATTTTTTTGGAGGGGTGGGATAATCCCAAAATAGACAGTGGACTTATATTAAAAATAACATATTTGCAGGGGTTTGCATGGTGTGCGTAGGAATTTTGCAGGAAACCAATTTTTAAAACTATGTGTTTTTGTTTGCATTCTTTCCGTGCAGAATACAATTATACCTCAAAAGTCCTGAGCTCTGAAACTCTAAGTGTAATAATTAGCAAAAAATCAAGTTAAAATGACTTCTGCAATACCTCTCCCTTCCAAATGATATGAAGAAATTACACTCAGGTCAAGGCAATCCTGTTGTTACACAGTTTACTTCAGTGGCTTTGAGTATCAAGTGTGTTTATGAAAACCCAGTGGGGTTTTGTAACTAGCAAAGCCCAAATATGCTGCCAACTATAACATGTGATGTTCAATCACACACTGACGTCTGAAGCCTTTTTCCATACCCAGAACAGTTCCTTCAAGTCTCACCATGTGCTACTCCTGCTCTGGCTCAGATGTACTCCTTTGATTTGGCTGTTGAGCATCAATAATCTACAAATTAGTGACTGTACCTGAGATGACACCTATTTTCAGCTTATTGGAAGGTTTATTTCACTTCTTCCTTAATGTATTCCAAGAACACGTAAAAGGTGCTTAAGCAATTTTGTTTTTCTCTCCAGGAACAAGAGAGTAAATATAAGAACAAAATTTTTACATAATGCACCCCAAATCATTTAAACGTACAGGCAGAGCTCATGAATTTCTAGCACGACTCCCAGGCAACAACAAAAAAAGACAAAAGAATAACAAGTGTTGTGTACATGTATGTCACTGTCAACGTGATTTACATTATGATATGAGACTACAATGCACCAATAAAAGCACATTATTCAAAAAATAATTAAAAAATGAAACAACTCTGAAGTCTCTTCTCTAAGAAATCACAGGAACTGCAGGTACAGAATCAGGTCCTTACGCCTAAAGGCCCCTCACTCTGGCACTGTGAGGCTGTGTCCACCACCCCCAGCCTAAACACCTCCTTCTCCAGGCCCATCCTGTGGTGACAAGTTCTACCCATCTTTGTGTGAAAGGCCTCACCTTTAATTATAGAATAAAAATAGGAAACAGTAGAGGAGACTTCTAATTTATATCTTAGAAAAACAGCCTGGTCCATTATATTCTTCCTTGTAAAGGCAGCCAAAGATTATTTTAAAAAAATGAATAGAAGTTGCAGCATGAAGGAACATCCTAAACAAGAACCTTCACTTAGATGATGTGATAGTTGGTCTGGTTTGTCAACTTGACCCTCTTAAGATCATGTGACTTTGGTTGTATAACAGCAGATTGAACCGGAAGTCCTGCCCTATGTGGGTAGCAGTGTTCTGATAGGTGCAGGACTTAGATAAAAAGAAGGAGAAAGCCGCGTAGAGCTGAGCTGCGACTCTTCCTGAGGAAAACACATCTGCTCTCGTTTGAGATCGTCAGTCTCCAACTTCACCATTTCCTTGGAGAACTTCTTGATCTTCTGCTCTCATCTGAGATCATCGGCCTCCAGCTCTTCGAACTGAAACGTCACCATCGTTTCTCCGAAGAGCTTCCTTATCTTCACATCTTGGACTGGACTGACTTGGTGGTTGCTTCAATCCTGGGGCTCCGGCTCTTAGACCGCCCGACCAGCTGCTGATTCCTCTGACTTTTCATGTGCGTCATGAAATTCAGGACTATATTGTGAGCTCATCTAATAAATCCTTTTTCCCCCTCCCTTCCTTTCTTCATTCTGTGAATTCTGTTGATCTGACCAATACAATGAAACACACAGAATTCAATTCAAGAAAAAGAACAAACTTCCAAAGCTAATTATCTTCCTCATGAAAATGTGAGAGGATGTTGCCTCCAAATATAAGAATAAGAAACTATAGTAAAGAAACATGGGGAATAAAAATGAGTTCTTTGTTGATGATATGATTGCAAAAGTTCAGTAGACAGTTATAAAGATGAAATTTAAAAAAAATTCACAGAACAAGAGAAAACACCGCCACCAACAACTACAGCAAAAAGAAAGGAGAGAGAGAGTGAGAGTGAGAGAGAGGGAGGGAGAAAGAACAAGAAAAGAAATGTGGAAATTCAATCCAGGAAGCCAGGCATTTCATGTATGTGACATGTATGTCATATTTGACTTGTTAGGATTTATAGAAAAAGAGTAAGAAGGAAAATGGAGCAGAGGAAGTTAGCACTGAAAAAGTAGAGAATTTTCCAATAAGAGCACCAGATATCTGAAATTCAAGAACACAAGGAATTTTTTAAAATATGTAAAATTTTGTGGTTTGAACGCAGGGGGTATGTTACATTTATGAATCACTTTTATGAATCAGGTTGACATCGGACATCTCAGCAACCACACTGGTTCCTCGAGGCCATGAAGCAATGATTTTGAAACTCTGAGGGAAAATTCTAGGCTTGGTCACAATGGTAATCACGGGTGATGGTGAAATACAGCTCCTTTTAGACTTTTAGTAACTTTCTCTGATGCGCTTTTCTAAGGAGGTTACTTAAACATTTGCCACATGAAAACAAAGCTGAAAACCAAGAAAGGAAAAGATGGATAAAAATACAGAAAAATTGATGTAGGTATTTACTGAAAACCAATCCCAGTACATCAACTATATAAATGATCTGGAAAACTATTGGCTCAAATGACATTAAGGCATAAACATGACTGGGAATGACAGGCAGGGCTGTATCAAGGTAAATTGGGGTTAGATGAAAAGGACAAAAAGAACTAAGGGCAAAGGCAACAAATAAGGTTGCAAAGTTGTAGGAAATAAAGTTCATTCAGATTGTATGATTTTTTTCCTAAGAGTAAACATAGAGTTGAATTTATTGACAGATGGAGACAATGCATTAGTTAGAATTAGACTTGAAAGCATATGACAGCAAAATGAAAAAAGTTAATAATGGTTCAAAACCACAAGGTTTGATTCTCTTCTACAAATGAAGTCCAGTAGTCAAGAATTCTAATAAAGAATTTCCATGAATTCATCATCCAGGTCTTTTCTAGAGTTCATCCAGCTACTCCTAGAGTATGGTCTTTGTCATTCCACTCAGCAAAAGGAAAAATGAGGCAGAGTGCACAGGCCTGCCTTCATGCATTGCTCACACTGTTTCTACATTTATCTCATTGACTAGAAGATGAATGACTACACCCAAGGGGACGTGGATGGGACAGTGCACCTGCTAAAATTTGAGAAGGTTTAGGGAGGGGGCCATCTATTTATAAAGAAAAAATAGAGTAGATAATTGGGTAATACCAAGATCCTCTTCCAAAGACTCCAAGGAAAAATCCTTTTGGTGGTAATTCTAATAGGCCTTAATGGCCATATTTTATGACTTATTTTATTTTCATTACATCTTCCATTGTATTTGAAGACATAGAATGCAAAGATCCTTAGAAAAAAGTAGACTTACCAAGTCAGGGTATTAGACTTTTTGTGAAGGTCCATGAATTGACATGGATACCAAATATTGTTATTAGATAAACTAATGTTTGTATATTTTGTATATTTTTCATATGAATATACTTCTGATTTATAAAGTTTCACTTAACCAAATTCATTCTGGATTATTGTTTGCATATTTCATTAATGGGTACTTGTGCAAATATAATTGTAATCAGGGATATGGGGAGATTATATTTTGGAGGAAGTCTATGAAAATTTTTAATTATAGCAAAGGCAACCTCATACTAAAAAGGTTGAGAATCATTCTTATCAGATTTTGTTGTAAGATTTGTGTGATATTCATTCTTGGTTTTGTTTCATAAGGGTTACCTCATTTTCTTTTTTGCCTCAATTCTTTCACTTCTAATTTTCATTATCATGTTTCTATTTCATTTTTTTTGTAAGGCACTGTATATTGTTTTCGGAACACAGTGGTTATAAATGCAAAATCTGATAATAGCTTTACCTCCCCCTGCAGCTAGGTACTAGTCACTAGAGTCCATGAGTTTCATATCTAGGAATTGCAAAAGGCCTCTTACCTGGGTGTAAAAGGGGTTCCAAGTTGTACAGACAGTGGACTTTGGATGTTTAATTGTTCTTTGAACTCATATTCAATTTCACCCTCTTTGAAATGACTGGAAACTCATGGTCAGTTTCCACTTGGTTTATGGTCTGTACTTTCCTGGGAATTCTGGTTTCCTTTGAAACTTTCAGAGTCTCTCCCAGTATTAACTGTGCCCCAGGCCTTTGCAATGCCTCCAGCTCTTCCCCACCTTACCAAACCACTCTTCATATATTCCCTTTCCCTCATTTCTCCTTTTTCATTCTCTGGATATTTAACATTTTTATTATCTGTGGTCCAGTCTTTGAATCTACAATGATACTATTTGCTTCATATCCCTTTTCTTCTCCCTCTGTGATGGGTGGGACATACTGTTTTTCCTTGGAGATTTTCAGTTTTCTTTTATATTTATTTTTAGCCTGCTCTGGGGCTATTAAATCCAGACTTCCTCTTAGTTAATCCTGAGTTTCTGTGGATTATCTCGTCATCGTATCCAAACATAACTGCCAAATGTACAATCTTCATCTTGGCTTGGGTCAATCCCCCTGATCTTTTATGAGCCGCACTGAGACCTTTGAAGTCCAAGTTCCTCTCCCACTGCTGGCTGCTGGCTGAGATGCAGCTGCCTGAGATTGATGGGGGGATGGCCAGGCATCGTTGCCAAATAGCTGTGGTATCGTAAACAATGCAGAGTACCTTGCCAAAGCTATGCTCTAACCCTGTTGGGCTCCAAGAGCGATGAGGTAAGGCTATTGAAATAAGTTTGAGGTTGTGAAACATTAGACTATCATCAAATACTTAGAAGCAGGATCATCCTTCTCAGCAGAGTATGCAAAACATTTTTATAAAGAGAAATAATTGTACAGACTGTAGATTTCCTTTTGGTTGGGAGAATTTGTCATTTGATTTTCCAAAATCAGTGTTGATGGATCTAGGCCGAATAACTTCAACTGCCGATATTTCCAGAACTATGTAGGACTTTCAGTCTTCTCCATATGAATGTAGAATGCATAGAAGATAGATCATATAGAAGGGGAGAAAACACATCTGGTGTTAAATGTCTATAATCCCCTGATACACAGAATACAGGTTAGTTTAGGTTAAGCAGTAACCCAGGTGCTAATCAACAGTGCAAAAGTCCAAGGAAAGCCAGCTGGAGATCTGATTAGGAAAGCAATACTCCATAGGTGACTGATACAAGTGCTTTTGTCTTTTTGCATCTCAATTAGCAACCAATAAGAGAATTAGCATAATGATCAGAAGCTAGATTTTATTAGTGAAGCTGGCATCTTGCAGATTAGCATGATTTCACTACTAAATGAAATGAAAAGTTTTCAGGAAACATGATTTTGTTAAAAACATGTAAGAGAGACTGAACACTCATATGCACAGAGAATATGAAACCATCAAGGCCTATTCTCTTTACTCTTAAAATAGTGCCCAAGGCTTGATCTGTAAACGGTGCCGTGGCCTGTCACTTGGTGTTATATAAAATAATATATTTCAAGTTGTCTGGGGCTGACTGGGTATTAGGTCCTGCCACTAGAAGGCTGTCATAACTGTCTTCAGTTAATTTGCCATGTAGCTGGGAGGATGTGATAATGACAAAGCTGGCATTGCAGTGGAACCAGAGTATAGGTTGTTTTTTGCCTGCTTGTTAATTAATGTTTAATACTGTTAAGTGTGGGAGAATTTTCTATGAGACTTGCTTTCACTGTAATCTGGCAGATCAGTTTTCATTTAATAGTTAACTTCCTATTCATATTTATTACAATTTCTATTTTGAAAAATAAATGTTATTACTTTCATTTTTTTAAAAAATTCTTTGATTATTGAAGATGATTTTAAATTATGTAATTCCAGTTTTGTGAATGCTCAGTTTTTAGTCTTTATAAATTTATTTTGCAAATATTTTATGCAGCTTTTTTTTACTGTTTATGTTTTTTTTATTGGCAAAATTTTAAATTTTAGATCTTTAAATTTAGTAATCTATTTCTTTGTTTTTGAGGCTTTTTTCTCCCATGATTGGAAAATCTTAAGTTTCCTTTTTATGATATAATTTTTTTGCACTTAACCTTCTTCATTCTGAAATTGTTTCTGAACTACTAATCAAACAAGTATTTTCCCCTTCTTGGAATGCCTTATTTATTAAATACTTGATAGTTACATATTTGACAGTACTCTGCTCTCCACATTATTAGCACCAGCATATTTTAATATTTGGTTGGGATAAATTCCCTTCTTCCATTACTCTTCTTTTTCAAAATGTTCTTAAGTCTTCTTCTTCATCATTCCTTATATTAATCCTAGAAATATTTTTCTAGTTTTAAAGAAACTTTTCTTTAAATTTTTATGTAATTTTTCATATTTATAAATTTTTAAACATTTTTAAAATACTCTTTCAACCATGAACATGGAATATTTTACTATATCTCCAAGTTGTTGTTTTTATGAATAACTAAGGAAAATATTTTTATACATTTGTTAAAAAGTTATTTCTACATATATTGTGCTCCTTTTCATCTCATTTTTAACTGGCTACCATTATCATGCTAAGAAAATGCTTTTTCTATTTTATCTTGTATCACCTTGATTTATTGGATGTTCTTTTGAAATCTAGTAACTTTTCAATTAATTACCTTGGATTTTCTAGGTTGAATATTATCTCTTATTTTCAACTTGGAAAACTTCAAGTTCTGCTGTGTATTTTATATAATTAGCTGAGACTCCTAGAAAAATTCTAAGTTTTGGTGGGGATTATAGATATTGCATGTCGATCTTAGATTTTAATGTCCAGGGGGTGCCTAACAGAGTTTATTAAGTGAGAAAATGGCTATCAATTTTAGATAGTTTGTTTTGCCAAAAAAATGTGTTTCCATCCTAGTTTTTAAAAAATATTTAAAACCAGGAATAGGCTGACTTTTATAAAAATGATTGTTAACAGCTGTTGAGATGATCAAATGTTTTGTGTGTTTGGTTTGGGTCTTGATAATATTTCACATGAAAATATTCCCAATTATTAGACTCCTTTTTCCGAAGATATGTTTTCAAAATGCAAACTCAATAAACTCCAGAATGTATAATTTATTAAATCTCTTGTATATAGATCATAAAAATATATATTTAAAAGTGGGAATTTCACCTAAAAGTTTTGTTGTTATCCAACTCCTCAATCATATTGTAAATCTAGAAAGTGATATATCTATTTTTTTAAGACTGAGTTTTTCTTGCCCTTTATTTACTTGTTGCCTCAGGCTTGGAAATGGATATTTAGTTTGGAAAGATTTTTCTCTTCTCAATTATATTTGGAAATTTTGCTGCTTCACAAAAAATGACTTGCTAAAGTTTTTCTTTCGCATAACTTATTCCTTGTCATTCTGGTTTCAGGAAATTATCTGTGCCCAATGCTGTTTTGTTATTTTTATGTTAGTAGGTGACTCATGTCCTTTTGTCTTCCTTCTTTCATTAAGTTTTAAGTAAGCTTAAAGGACTAAGGAATTGAATTTATACAGCAATAAAAACAATTTTTAAAAGTGTATAATCATTGATATTGAAAGGAGTATTATTTAGCCAATAATTTTGTATTTTACACAAATGAATTCTAGGTAACCAAGGTATTTTGTGCTCTATCAGAGGGGACTTAGACATTATGATCTACTTAAATGGAAATTTTCAGGCTGAGGTTGTTCATACGACTTTTCTAGGGGAATCCCACATTAATCACATTTTTTTCTTGGGACTCTGCTTTTGTGTCTTTTGGTTAGCATTTTGTTCAAATTCAGCATGAGTGAATGAAGCTAAGTAGGTTAATATATGCTTTAGGAACTCTGCTAAGTAGCATAGCTGGAATAACCTAGACTCACAGATATATATTTGCAGAGTAAAAAATATCTCTCTTTAAAATAGGTATATGTGTGATTTATATTTGGAGCAGGCATCTAGAAGATATTCTCTGAGTAAACTATGTGTGCTAGCAAATGGAATTGGACATGACAGCTCTAAGCTATCATGAATGGAGAATGTGAGCAAGTACTTTAAAAATGGAAACAATCATTTTATAAGGAAAAGAAACAACAAAGTTATTTTTTTACCAGATTAAAGTTTTAATTTGAAAACAACAATAACAACTTCAGGGATCCTGTTCCATCCAATGGAAAGAGGGAAGAAAAGTCAAAGGTGGTTTTGAATCCCCTCTACCACTTATTTATGTGGTTGGACAAGTTAACATCAGTTAGCTTCAGCTTTCTCATTAATAAAATAGAAATTACGATGATCATCTTATAAGATTGTTTTATGAATCGCCCTGTAAGAATTTATGTGTATATGTATATATGTATGCATATATATACATATGTGTAAATATGCATGTTTGTGAACAGGTGTGTGTGTGTGTGTGTGTGTGTGTGCGCGCGCACACACATGTGTATGTATGTATTCTTTAGTGCTTTGCTACTCTAGTTCCAGAGCAGTAGCTTGGGCATCACCTGTGACCTTGTTAGAAATAACAAATCTCAGTTCCACCTAGACTTACTGAATTAAAATTTACGTTTTATTAAGATGCCTCCGGGAGATTCCTTTGTACATTAGTATAAGAAACACTGCCTAGACTAGTATAGTGCCTCACACAGCATTGTGTTTAGTTAATGTAGATTTTTTACCTTTCAAATTAACTAAGTTCTAACCCACGAACCTGCCTTACTTCCCATTAAAACAAAAACAACCCAACAATAACTATAACCATAAAATGTGGGATTGGAATGTCTCTCATTTGACTCTTATTTCTGTAGTCTTTCCAAACAGAATGGGTGTTTGGGATTTCTTCTTCTTTTCAACTAGATGTGCTTACTTCTTGAAACAGGATGTTAAAATTGAGTTTTGAATGAGACACTAAGACAAAATACACATAAATTTCCAAAGATAGGCTACCAAATCAGAATTCACATGTCCCACAACTCTTTGACCCTTCACCAGTTGAAAGGTAAATTGAATCAGAATGTGGGTTGAAAAGTGGATTGTGGGCAGAAGATGCCTTTGGAGAAAGCTGTGCTGTGAGCAGGCATCTGCTCCTCTTCATCACACCTTATCCTGCAGGGCCTCCAAGGGCACTGGAAAGCTTAACAAGAGACCCCACATGAGGCTTTCTGTGGTCCAGCTCACAGTAGATAGATTTAGAGGGAAAATATGGTAGCTGCTGTGTTGGTGGTGGAGCCAGTAAAGAGGCAGTGTTGAGACAGGAGGATTGCAGGTTCGAGGCTAGCCTCCACAACTTAGCAAGACCCTCAGAAACTTAATGAAACCCTGTTTCAAAATAAAAAATAAAAGGGGCCAGGAGCATAGCACAGAGTGTCAGGTGTGGGATGAAGTCTGACCTACAGGTGAAATCTTGAGCTACAATCTTGGAATAGTTTATCAGATGAAAACTCGCAGGCTCACCCTTGAATAATAAATAATCCTATGGTCACTTTTAGATGATTTAAGTAATGAGAATGTCTAATCCAAGATAGCAATCAAAATTTGGAATTGGATTTAACACAAAGTCCTCCTTCTTCCACCAGCTTGGGCCTGCTTCCTCCAGTTAGCAGGCCTGTATTTTTTTTAATCCTTCCTGGGGTTGATGATAAGGAAAGAAGACAGGTAAGAAGATGCTCAGACTTCACTGTGATCTGGCTTCACATCCTTTGGGCCAAGCAGTAGATTTTTAAAGCTGACCTTCTCAAAAAGCACTTTAATAGGATCTCCCAAGAGTCTTTGATTAACTATTCCAACTGCAGTTTCTTTGCTCTGAAAGAAAGAAAGGAAATACTCTTATTCCAATCCATTGTTCATAAATTCTCTATATTACTAAAGCTGGGCTCCCCTGTCAGTATCTGTTCCTTTTCGTGCTATCTCTCCCTCTCCATTTCCCTCTCCCTCTCCCTCCCTACAACATTGTGCTAGAAGCCAGCTTATACAGGCTCACAAGGGTGAGCCTGCGAGTTTTCATCTGATAAACTATTCCTATTGAATAAAGTTTAGAAAATAATTGTGGGAATAAAAATGATGCTATATTTCAGTTAAGTCATGAATCATGCTAGTTCTGTATAGCAGTTCCATTCATACCCTCATGTCCAAGATTGTATCTCAAGATTTCACCTGTAGGTCAAACTTCATCCCACACCTGACACTCTGTGATATTGCCTTCACAAGTTATATGCGCTTTGTAGAAGATTGTATAGTAAATCTGTAATATGCTCTTGTGAAATAATGATTGTTTTTTTCTGATTCCTATATGAATGTTGTTCTACAATTAAAGATTATTTTTTCTACTTTTTTGTAACTTTTCCTTCTCTACTAAAACTTTCTAACCCTCATTGCCTAGTAGAGGGTATAATTAACAACTCATTATTAAAAGATTGGTTTTATTTTCAGTTATTTTTTGGAGTTAAGGTAGAAATGAATAAAAATAACATCAGAAAAGGAGAAATACTATGGTAATTAAAAAAAACTAAATCTGACAAATTTGGCCCTTTAACATGGAGCAAGTTACAGGGAAAAATAAGAATATTAGAACCTCTTTTCATGTTGTATTTTTGAAAATGGCATGTTTGCAGTGGACATGGTACTGAACATAATTTAGAAATTAATACAGTTTATGTTTATAAATTATAACATTACATTGAACTGAAATCAAGTTGTATCATATTCTCCAAATGAGCAAGAAAATTTCAAGTCAATCATAGTAGAAAGTTAAGTCTATAGTAAAAAAGTCATGTTATAGAAATGTTATGCCCTAAATATATCTAAAAATATTTGACTTTTAGAGATTTAATATTATTTTATTAGATTATTTATTTTTAATTATGTTTTGGTCATGTTACAAAATTCTAATAAAAAATCCTTCAAGTTTCTTAATGTTGCCATTGATCCAGTTGCCTTCACAGTAGCACCCAATCATTCTATGCCTAGCCTTCCACAAATAATAGGTGCTTAAAAATGTTGAATAATATTATTTTCAAAATATCTATATTTAACAGCTGCCATCAGAATTCTTAGAAAGAGAATGAAAGTGTTATTTTAAGAGTTCTTTGGGTCAGAGTTTAGATCCGAGAATTTTGTAACTGGTTGGCACCATGGTTCAGGGAAAAAGGCAACAACAAATGTATTTAAGAGAGACCAGGAAAGAATTCGTTACTTCAGAGAGAAGGGAGATGAGATAACAAGTAGAAGTACGGGAAGAAGAAACAACAAGATGATCCCTGCAGATGACGTAACCAAAGGGCATTTAAAAATGGATGACACCTCTTTGATTAATTTCAAGTTGATTTTGTGGCTAAAACACAAAACTTTTCCCCCTGTTTTCCATTCTAGGAATCATTTAGCAAAATCATGCCCCCAGATTCTTACTATATTTGCTTATCTGTTTTGTAGGAATCAAAAAAGACATATTCCAAGTTTGGGTTGGAACAAAAGAGAGATATAGCAAGAATGAAAACAGAATTCTAGGTCAAGAAGCCACAAAAATAAAGATCTTGTCATGCCTTATGAACTGTAGAGAACATGGGGAAGAACTTTTACTTCCAAAATCCATGGACTTGTTTGCAGGTGAAGCGGTAAGTCAAACTAATGGAGTTTTATGTAACTGATATTTAGATGACAGGAAAATCTCCTATGATTTTCAACATTTAGATTTTAATATGTGTTTTGACAGTTCTTTTCTTTAAAGACATCTAGCAGACTTTCTACAAATCCCACACATATATCCTAGCACTCTTTTTCTTAAATACTCTTGAGGTCAAAGAGTTAAGAATTAGGAAACAATTTTCTTGGGAAAAGATTAGCCCAAATAGCATCTTAACTCATCAACTTGAATGGGAAATTTTTGAGTGGCAATTTAATGGCAATGAATAAGTGTAATCAGCTGTCCATCTTAGCAAGCATGGCAAAGCATCTGGTGTCTGGATCTGTACTGCATAACATCAATATCTTCACACATGAAAAATTAGGAATTGGTGAGCCAGAAAAACTTAGTCTTATTGTGCATGTGCTATGATTTTAACTTATTCTAACATATGAAAATAATTTAGTAAAGAAAAAGTAGACAAGCTTTTTGTTCTTGTTGTTGTTATTTCTTAAAAAAACCAAGCTATTCAGGCTAAAATGAACTTTGTGGATTGTCTTCCTTTCAACATTTTTTTGGCAGATCTTTTTATTTTCACTTTCTTCTCTTTGGCATAGACAAAGTCATCCTGTAGAAGTCAGAAGAAATAGGTTAGTTGGAAGCATGGAATGGAAAATAGTGTCTCTCAGGTGTTCAGTGACTTTGAGTATGGAAGAATGACAAATTAAATACATATAAAGAAATGAATATGAGCCTGCAAAATTAAACTCTGCTATACATGGGAGAATATAAAATACTACACAAAAAAGAAGCAGAGCAGTGCATTACTTAGTGGATCATATGGTTAAGAATATGTTTAGTTTGATAAAAAATCACCAAATAAATTTAGGGTACAATTACCCTTGAGCTATTTTAATTTGGTTTTTAGGAAATCAGACTTACATCCAGGAAACCACAATGTTGTATAAAGAAGTTGTATAAAGAATTAATTTGTGCTATGAATTCTTTTATTCCTTATTCTCTTTTGCAGTATTTGTATATATCAAGTGGGAATCAATAGTCTCCTTTGAATAATAGGTAGTTAAAATTTAATCCTAATCATTTAGACTCTGAAATATTTTTTAAATAAAAAGATCAGGTAAATTCTCTGTTTTTAGATGCTTCTATTTTTTTTTTTTTTTTGCGGTACTGGAGATTGAACGCAGGGGCATTCTACCTCCGCGCTACACCCCCAGTCTTATTTTTTTATGCTTTATTTTTGAAACCGGGTCTCACGAAGTTGCAGAGGGCTTCACTAGGAGAGAGAGAGAGAGAGACAGAGAGACAGAGAGACAGAGAGAGAGAGAGAGACAAGAGAGAGAGAGAGAGAGAGATATCGCGCACATGTGCATGCGCGCTGAGGTTGGCCGCGAACCTGGATCCTCCAGTCTCCGCCTCCCAAAGTACTGCGATTACAAGCGTGCGACACCACGCCCGGCTGCTTCTAATTTTTTTAATACTCCTTTCTCAGTAACTGATACAATAAGTGAATGAAAAAGCTGCAAAGATGTAGGAAAATTGTCATTAACAGCCTGCTAGACAATTCAACCAAATAACAAGATATATAAGTCTTTTTTAAGACTTATCTTTTTAGAGCAGTTTTAGGTTCATAACAAAACTGAGAGGAAGGTGCAGAGATAACACATATACCTCCTTCCCCCATACTTCTGTAACCCATCCATTATCAACATCCCCCCCCCACAGTGGTGCATTTGTTATAATTAATGAACCTGCATTGACACATTACTTTTATTTAAAGTCAATATGGTTCATACTTGGTATATATTGTATGGGTCTGGGCAAATGCATGGTGACATGTATCTGCCATTATAGTGTCATACAGAGTAGTTTCACTGCCCTCAAATTTCTGTGCCTCACCTATTTGTCTCTCCCTACCCTTTAATCTTTGGCAGCCTGATCTTTTACCATTTCCATGTTTTTTTCTTTTCCAGAATACCATAGACTTGGAGTCATACAATGTGCAACTTTTTCAAATTGTCTTCTTTCACTGAGTAATATGCAGTCAAAATTTTACCATTTTCTTTAGTGCCTAACAATATTTCCTTGTCTGGATGTACTTCAGTTTATTTATCCATTCATCTACTGAAGGACATTTTGGTTGCTTCAAAGTTTTGCCAATATTCATAAAGCTGCTATAAACATCTATATGCATATTAGCTGTCAGCTCCTTTAGGTATATACCAAGGAGTGCAACTGTTGAATCATATGGTTAAGAATATGTTTAGTTTTATAAGAAATCACCAAACTCTCTTCCAAAGTGTTTGTACCATCTTGTATCCCCACTGGCAATGAATGAATATTCCTGTTGCTCCACACCTTTACCAATATTTGGTGGTGTCAGTGTTCTGGATTTTAGTCATTTTAATAGTATGTAGTGTTATCTTGTTTTAACTTACACTTTATGATGACATATAGTGTGGAACAATTTTTCACATGCTCACTTGCCATCTGTAATTTTTTTTGATGAGGTATTCTTAAGGCATTTGATCCATATTTTAATAGGATTATTTGTCTTCTTATTGTTGGGTTTTAAGAGTTGCTATAGTTTGAACCTTGAATATGCCCCAAAGGTTAAATGTTTGGTCTGCAGCCTGTGGTGTTATTGGGAGTGGTGGAACCTTTAAGAGGTGGGGCTTAGTAGAAGGAAGTTAGGTCATTGGGGGCAAACCCTTGAATGGAATAATGGGACCCCAGCCCCTTCCTGTTTCTCTTTGCTTCTGGAGTGCCATGAGGTGAGAATCTTAGCTCTGCCACACACTCTCTGTCTTGATGTTCTGCCTCCCTACAGGACCTAAAGCAATGAAGCCAACTGACCATGGACTGAAACCCTAAGACAAAAAAAAACTTTTGTTATTAAAAATTTATTTATCTCCAGGCATGGTGGCGCATGCCTGTAATCCCAGTACTTGGTAGGCTGAGATAGGAGGATCACAGGTTCGAGACTAGCCTCAGTAACTTAGTGAGAAATAACAAGAGCTGGGGGTGTGGCTCGGAGGTAGAATGGCCCCAAGTTTAGTTCCTAGTACAAAAAAGAAAAATTTAATTTATCTCAGATATTTTTATAGTAATGTAATTTGACTAGCATAACATTTCTTCATATATTTTGGATGATAATCCTTTATCGGATTTATCTTTTTAGTATGTGTGTGGTACTGGGTATTGAACCCTGAGGCATTCTACCTCTGAGCTACACCACCAGCCCTATTTTATTATTTTGAAACAGGGCCTCACTAAGTTCCTGAGGCTGGTCTGTGAACCCGGGATCCTCCTGTCTCAGCCTCCCAAGTACTGGGATTACAAGTGTGCACTCCCAGCTTGGATTCATCTTTTGCAAATATTTTCTCCCAACCTGTGGCTTGTCTTAATTTTTCTTAATACTATCTTTTGTAAAGCAGACATTTTTTATTTCAATGAAGTCCAGCTTATCAATTCTTTCTTTTACAGATGTACCTTTGGTGTTGTATCTAACCAAGTTACTGCCAAACCCAAGGTCACCTAGATTTTTTCGCATGTTATCTTCTAGGAGATTTATGCTTTTGTATTTTACATTTAGGTTTGTGATCTATTTTAAGTCAATTGTTGTGAAGGGTACAGGTTTATGTCCAGATTCATTTTTCACATGTGGACATCCAGTTGTTCCAACCCAATTTAGAAAAACTATCATTTCTGCATTGTTTTTGTTCCTTTGGTAAGATAAGTTAACTGTATTTATGTAGGTCTGTGCTGGGACTCTATTGTGTTTCATTGATCCACTAGTCTGTCTTTTACCACTATTAAATTATGTTAATTATGGTAGTTTTGTAGTAAGTTTTAAAGTAAGGTTCTGTTAGTCCTCCCATTTTGTTCTCCTTTAGTGTAATTTTGTCTAGTTAGAGTTTTTGCCTCTTTATGTAGACTTTAAAATCAGTTTTTCTATATCTGCAATATAACATTCTACAATTTTCATTTAATTGAATCTTAGGTCAACTTGGGAAGAACAGACATTTTGACAACACTGAGTCTTCCTATCCATCTAATTTTGTTAGACTTATATTTAAGTATCTCATGTTTTTGTTGCCAATATAAATTGTATTATGTTATTCATTTCAAATTCCACTTATTCCTACTGGCATATAGGGAAATAATTACTCTTTGTATAATAATTTTATCCTGTGATAATAATATTTTGCTATGATCACTTCTTAGTCCCAGAAGGCATTTTGTCAATTCGTTTGAATTTTCTGCAATCATGTCATCTGCAAAGACAGTTTTATTACTTCCAGCCCAATTTGTATATATTTTATTTCCTTTTCTTCTATTAACTATTTCATTAGTTATAGCTTCCAGTATGATGTTGAAAAGGAGTGGTGAGAGAGGACAGCCTTGCTTTGTTCCTGATTTGACTGGGGAAGCTTCTAGTTTCTTACTATTAAGTATATTTTTGTAGGTATTGTTTATAAGTTGAGGAAATTTCCCTGTATTGTTACTGCTGAGAATTTTTGTTTGTTTTTGTTTTGAATCATGGGTGTTGGGTTTTTGTAAATGCTTTTTCTGTGTCTGTTGATAAATATATGCTTTTTCAAGTGTTGGACTCAAAAATATGCCCTAACAGATATAAATGGATTGAAATCATGTAATCACAATTAAATTGAAAAAACATAGCTAAAATATCTCTAATCACTTGGAAATTAAGCAATACTTTTCATAAAAATTATAAGAATAATGAAAAATTACTAGAATTAGATAATATTTGGAATGAAATGGCAACTAAGACAGTCATTCAAAATCTGTGGGATGAAGCTAAAGCAGTGTTTAGATGAAAATATGTAGTTTTAAATGCTTATAGCAACAGAAGGAAGCATACAATAAATTCTCTAACACTCACTATAATAGGCTAAAAAGAGAAGAGCTATTAAACCCCAAATAAGTGAAGGGGAGAAAATAAAGATAAAAATCAATATTATTTCAATGAGACAAAAGCATATTGTTTGAAAATATCAACAAAATTAAAAATCTCTAGGGATATTGATAAAGAAAAATCAAAAAAGACAGAAACTATTAGTATCTTAAGTTAAAAGATGGGAATCACTGTAGATCCTACAGACAGAGAAGAGGATAATGAGGGGAAGCCAGCATTCCCCTCATATTACAACCAAAGACATATGAGGAAAGAAAACTATAGCCCAATATTCCTTATAAACACAGGCACAAACACTCTTTACAAAAAATACGGCAATATATAGATAGGATAAAACATCATGACCAAGTTGCATTTATTTCAGAAATGCAAGATTGGTTTCACATTTGAAAGACAATAAAATTCACAGAATTAACAGAATAGAGGTAAACAAAAAAAATCACGAGAGATGTGCATAAAACATTTGTTATATGTAGCACTCATTTATTATAAAACTACCAGCAAACTATAAATTGAAGGAATGTTACCTACCTGATAAAAGTATCTGTGAAGCCAGATGTAGTGGTACATGCTTGTAATCCCAGTACTTGGGAGGCTGAGATAGGAATGAATCATAGATTCAGGGCCAGCATGTGGTAACTTAGACCCTGTTTTAAAATAAAAAATAAAATAGGTCTGAAGGTATAGCTCAGTGGTAAAATGTCCCTAGCTTCAACCCCAGAACCCCCCTCTCCTCAACACACACACAAGCATCTGTGAGAATATAATTTTTTAAAGATAAAAGTTTAAAAGTTTCCTCTTCTAAGATCAGGAACAAGGCAAAGAAGCTAACTCACCACTTTCATTCAACATTTTACTATACAGCTCACCCAGAGCAATAAGGCAAAAATTATCAAACAGTACTTTAGGTTGAAGGAAAACTATTTTTATTTGTAAATAATATGACCAATTATTTGGAAAATTCAATGAAATATACAAAATGCTATTAGAATTAATAAATGATTTTTCCTTTCGTTTAACAGCAGTGTCAACTTACTGGAACTGTGACTTACAAAGAGAAATAACAGAATCCAGTTTATTTGGAGGCTAGTACTCTAGAAACTCCTTTTCTGTCTTTGAGTGCCTAATATTGACTATATATCATATCCCATGTTCATACCACAAGTAAATTACTTTAGCTCTAAATAATAAAATCTCAACAACATGACTTCAATCCTTGTGTAGATTGTTAGCTATGTAGATAAATTAGCTGATAAAAACATTTGTGAGAAGAGGCGATGAATTCATTTTAGGTTTGTATATAACATTTAGTTCATATAATATATTCAAATCCAGAACTGGGTGTTAATCTGTATTTACATTTTGAAGATAAACATGGGGGGAAATAATTCTTTATAGATACAATTTCTTTCTGATAGTGAAAAGCATCATTTTCCCCTTTTAAAAACATAGACCATATATTTTAAAAATATATGCGCGTGGTGGCGCATGCTTGTAATCCCAGTACTTTGGGAGGCGGAGACCGGAGGATCCGGGTTCGTGGCCAGACTCAGCTCTCTTTCTCTCTCTCTCTCTCTCCCTCTTCCTCTCTCTCTCTCTCTCTCTCTCTCTCTCTCTCTCTCTCTACTTAGTGAGGCCCTCCACAACTTCGTGAGACCCGGTTTCAAAATAAAGTATAAAAAATAGGGCCAGGGGTGTAGCGTGGAGGTAGAACGTCCCTGGGTTCAATCCCCGGTACTGCAAAAAAAAAAAAAATATATATATATATATATATAGACCAAGCATTGTTTTTGGTATAAAATAATCAGCATATTGGTATTATTGTTTACTAAGCAGCATTTGTGCTTAGTATTTCAGCCAACACCAGGTCTGGAAGTTAATAATACACATAAAACACACAACTTGGGAGAAGACCACATGGTGTTATCATAACCAAGAGAAATATGTCTTAGTTGCTTAGTTGCATTGATACTTGTTTATTTCCATCGTTACTCAAATACAACATTTTAAGAGACTAAACTCCAAACATCTGTGGATATATCCTTTATCCATTTTTGAAAATAATCACTGTGCATTTGTAGTTTACATCTGTTGGTGTGGAGTCTCACTCTCCCTGTATTTATGTATTGCAGATCTGCCAAACTCCCTTTGAGTACATGGTCATCAGTAGTTGAAGTGATCAAGAAATAAAGATGAGAGTTAAGGTCAGAAATGGTAGAGAGTTAAAAGCTTTCTTATTGGAATGAGATAAAGGATTTTAGAACCTATCAACAAACAAGTCAGTGCCTTGTCATTGAATTACTTCTTTCTTATCGCGGAATATCTGTGTATCCATGAAAATATGAATCAGGTTTACAGGCAAATATTGAGAGCATGGTAGCAGTTTATAAATATTTGAAGGGTATAAATGCCATAAAGAGCAGGCTTTAATGTGGAACATGAAAAAAGAGGAACTTGAAGCAGAGCCATAAACTTAAGGGAGACGACAATCTGGTTGAAGAATGTAGAAGAAAAACTGCCATGAATGAATAATCGTTTCTATTAATTACTTTGATTTGAAATTCAATATATCAGAGAACATGGTGTTCTTCTTTGTGTACAACTCTGAAACCTCCTCTTACTCTTTAAATTTTAAAGAGCTTTGGCCCATTTAGGGATATAACAGCTAAGTGAAGCAGACATGCGAGGCTCACAAAGCTCAACTACTGCAGATTAATTGGGCAGCTAACCATAAAATATTCCACATGAATAGAAAAGCTTTCTGGAGATGAAGTTCTGGTGGTATTGTCAGTGAGACACTGGAATGTTTACGGAAGGAGACAATGGCAATTTAAAATGCTTCAAAACTAGATACAGCCTAATTTGTTATTTATAATATAAGCAATAAAACCAGGCATATTCTTTACACATTGTCAGAAATACCTGTCAGCAGGTTCCTTTATTAGAAGCCTTTTATGTCTTTACTTTTTTCAGAGTTATTATTTTTGTTCCCCCTTTGTTTTCCAGTATCTCTTTAGCGTCTGGTAAACTAATACCCCCCTTAAGACTGCTTATTGCTTTAGCTAAAAAATCACAGATCAAGTCAGTGAGCAACTGTAGTAAAAATACTAGTGCTCTTTATACACTTTATACATATACACATACAGAGGTTTTTTTCTCATTACCATAATTTCCATGCTGGAAATGAGAGTAATAGCCAGTGTTTTTTTTTTTTTTTTTTTTTGCGGTACCGGGGATTGAACCCAGGGGCATTCTACCTCTGCGCTACACCCCCGGCCCTATTTTTTTTATGCTTTATTTTGAAACCGGGTCTCACGAAGTTGCGGAGGGCCTCACTAGGTAGAGAGAGAGAGAGAGAGAGAGAGAGAGAAAGAGAGAGAGAGAGCTGAGGCTGGCTGCGAACCTGGATCCTCTGGTCTCCGCCTCCCAATGTACTGGGATTACAAGCGTGTGCCACCACATCCGGCTATAGCCAGTGTTTTTTACAAACTCCATAATATATTCTAACCTGAGCAGTTAGAATAAAAAGGAAGTGCCCATCATTCAGTGTCAATTCAGTCATATGATGATTCAATATTAGCTACTCAAACTTTTTCCATGAAATCAAAGTTAAAATAAATTTAATATGAATAAATGATCCCTTAGATTGCTTTAGAAGAATGTATATGCCCTTAGGTCACAGAATGTAAAGAGCTTATGCCCCTTTAGTTTTTCAACATTATCTTCTATTATTTCTTTCTCATGAAATCATATGGTTTTCCATGTGTTCAAGAGCCACTTATGTTAGTGCTATGGTTTGGAGAATTGAAAGTTTTTAGCATTTTGGACAATTTGATACTTTGGTGACCAATAACTATGAGCCACTTGTCAGCTTGAATAATACTACTTTATCATAAAACATACAGATGAATCTTATAACTGGAAGGTATAGTCTCAGTATATCCTAAAGTAAGGGCACACAAACTGCTAGTATGTCAAACTGGGTCTGCCAGATTGACATAAAGTTCTGTGAGAACATAGCTCTGCCCATTTATTTAGATGTCCTTTCGGCCTGCTTTCACACTATGATGATAGAGTTGAGTAGTTGCAATGGAAACAGTATCACCTGTGTAAAGCCTAAAATGTTGATTTTGAGGCCTTTTACAGGAATGAGTAGCAAACTTCTGCTCTAAAATATTAGAGTGTTAATCCTTTAAGTTATATGCTGAGAAAAGTGGACTTAATGGTTAGAAATGGGTAGAGAGTTAAAAGCTTTCTCCCTGGAATGAGAGAAAGGATTTTAGAACCTATCAGTGACAGCCCCAATGACAGTGCCTTGCCATTTAATTACTTTTATCTTATTGCAGAATATCCATGTATCCATGAAAATACGAATCAGGTTTAAAGGCAAAGAACTGAGGGCATCTTTGCCAGTCTTTAACGATTTGGTGTTTGGAATTAATTTCTGCCTAACCTGTTCTTACTTCTTGCTTTGGTTTTTAAAATGCAAATGCTACCAATGCATGAACATCCAGATCTGATGTTAAGCTTTTGTAACTTGCTCCACACGCACTTTTTAATCAAGGCAAATCGCAGCCCAGTGAAAACTGAAAGTAGTCTTACATGGCTCCTGGCAGAGTTCTCTGGGAGGTAAAGTTGCAGGGTAGTTGCCTCTGAAACTGACTTGATCCTAGTGAGAGCAGAAACTTCTTTCTGTAAGTCAGATTGAAATTCACTAAACATCCAAAGGCAGTTTGTTGAGAGTGCCTTGACCCATCACAACCATCCCAACTCCTGTTTTAGCGATGTACCCAAATAGACTTGGAATAATCTTCAGTGAAGTTCAGATTGAGTGAGAGTTACTTTACTTATTGGTGCATTATACTTATACATTAGTGTGGGATTTATTATGATATATTAGTACATGAACCTAATTTGGTGATTTCATGCCCCACTACCTCCCCTTTCTTGCTGCTCCCACCTTCCTCTCCTTTACTGGTCTCCCGTCTATTTTCATGAGATCTTTTTTTCTCTCTCTCTAGCTTCCACATATGAGAGAAAACGTATGTCCCTTGACATTTCAGGTCTGGCACATTTCATTCAGCATGCTGTTCTCCAGTTCCATCCACTTACCAGCAAATGACATGATTTTGTTCTTCTTTATGGCTGAGTAAAACTCCAGTGTCACATATGGAGCTACACCTCAGCCCTATTTTAATTTTATTTTGAAACAGGTCTCACTAGGTTGTTGTGAGCCTCACTAAGTAGCTGAGGCTGTCCTTGAATCTGCGATCCTCCCGTCTCAGCCTCCCGAGTACTGGGATGACAAACGTGCGCCACCATGCCTGGCTGGGACGTAGTATCTTGCAATAGCAGCACTTCAGGGAATTGTAAGCAAAGTGTGTGGCCCAACCACAGCACTAATGGAATAATGTGATATGTAGGTTTTTAATTTTCCTAATTCATAATTTTATTTGATCTTTTCAGTGTCCCTTTTTATTTAAAAAATCTTCTAGGCATATCTTAATATGGCATTTCATGAACTTCTTTTTAATTGGGTATATTGTAATTTTACATCATATTAGGGTACAGAGTGTCAGAAAAATATATGCACATAAATATTGTTGTCCTCCCCATGCCCCACCCTCATCCCGCAAGTCTTTGAGATTGGAATTGCCAGTTTTGTATACATTCATAGCATTATTTCTACTATTGCATTCTTTATGACTTCGTCCCCCCTTCCCAAATCCCCCTCAGTCATTCCCCTGAAGTCTCTGTTCATCTACTGAGGTTGCCCTTATTTCTGAATATCTCTCTAGCTTCCACATATAAGAGAGAACATACATCTACTCATTCTTTGGGACTGGCTATACTCAGTATAATATTCTCGAGTTCCATCCATTTTCCTGCAAATGGTGTGATTTTGTTCTTCTTTATGGCTGAGTAAAATTCCATTGTGTATATATATCAAAGTTTTGTGATCCATTCTTCTGTTGATGGACATCTAGGCTGGTTCCATAATTTGACTATTTCAAATTGTGCTGCTATGAACGTGGATATGCAACTATCATTATGGTATTCTAATTCCATTTCCTTTGGGAAGATGCCCAGGAGTGCTATCAGTGGGTCATATGATAGTTCCATTCCCAATCTTCTGAGAAATCTCCACACTGATTTCCAAAGTGTCTGTATTAGTTTGCGGTCCCACCAACAGTGTAATAGGGTTCCTATTTCCCCACATCCTCTCCAGCATTTATTATTATTTGTGTTCTTGATGATTGCCATCCTAACTGGAGTGAGAAGGAATCTCAGTGTAGTTTTGATTTACATTTTCCTGATTACTAAAGATGATGAACATTTTTTTTTCATATATTTATTGGCCATTTGTATTTCTTCATTTGCAAAGAGTCTATTCAGTTCAGTTGCCCATTGTGTAATTTTGGGTTATTTGTTTTTTTAGTGTTGAGCTTTTTAAGCTCTTTATATATTCTAGATATTAGACCTTTGTCAGATGGGTAAGTGGTGAAGATCTCACATTCTGTAGCCTTTCTCTGTAGGATCTTGGTGGTTTCCTTTGCTGTGCAGAAGCTTTTTAATAATTAATGCTATCCCATTCATTAATTCTTGTTTTAATTTCCTGAGCTTTTGGGGTCTTATTTAGGAAGTTTCTACTTGTACCTATATGTTAGAGTGTTGGTCTTATACCCTCTTCTAGTAGTTTCAAAGTTTCTGGTCTAATTTCTAATTCTTTGAACCATCTTGAGTTGACTTTTGTGCAGGGCAAGAGATTAGGGTTTAATTCCATTTTCCTACATATGGATAGCCAGTTTTCCCAACAGGGTTTGTTGAAAAGGCTGTCCTTTCTCCAGTGTATGTCTTTGTCATCTTTATCAAAGATCAACTGGTTATAGATATGGGGCTTTGTTTCTGAGTCTTCTATTCCATTTCATTGGTTTATGTCTCTGTTTTTGTGCCAGTACCATGCTGTTTTTATTACTATCACTTTGTAGTACAATTTGAAGTTAGGTATTGTGCTCCCTCTGATGTGGTTCTTATTGCTGGAGATTGCTTCGCCTATTCTGGGTGATTTGTTTTTTCAGATGAATTATATAAATGATTTCTCTAGGTCTGTAAAAAGTGATGATGGTATTTCAATAGAGATTTTGTTGAATGGGTAGATAGCTTTTGGTATCATGGCCATTATGATTATATTTATTCTGCCTATCCAAGAGCATAGGAGGTCTTTCCACCTTCTAAAATCTTCTTCAATTTCTTTCTTTAGTGATGTATAGTTTTCATTGTAGAGGTCTTTTACCTCCTTGGTTAAATTTATTCCTAATTATTTTATCTTTTTTAAGGTTATTGTGAGTGGAACTGTTTTCTGTATTTCTTTCTCAGTGGATTCATGATTGGAGTAAAGGAATGCTAATGATTTTTGTAGGTTAATTTTGTATCCTGTTACTTTGCTGAATCTATCACCTCTTAAAGTCTTCTGGATGAGTTTATTGGATATTCTATGTAAAGGATCATGTCATTCACAAACAAAGATAGTTTCAGTTCTTCTTTCCCTATTTTTATTCCTTTGATTCCTTTATCTTAAATTATTGCTGAGGCTGGAATTTTGAGTACTATGTTGAATAGGAGTGGTGACATTGGTCATCCTTGTCTTGTTCCTGACCTTAAGGTAAATTCTGTCAGTATTTCCTGATTCAAAATGATGCTGGCTTTGGGTTTGTTGTATATAGGCTTTATGATGTCCAAGTAAGTTCATTCTATTCCTAATTTTCTCAGCCTTTTTTTTCATGAAAGGGTGTTGGATTTTGTCAAATGCTTTTATTGCATCTATTGAGATAATCATGTGATTTTTGTCCTTAGCTCTATTAATGTGGTGAATTACATTTATTGATTTGTGAATGTTGAACCATCCCTTAATCCATGGGATGAAGCCTACTTGGTCTTGATGAACTATTTTCTAGATGTAGTTTTGAATGCAAATTGCTAATATTTTGTTGAGAATTTTTGCATCTATGTTCACTAGTAATATTGGTCTGAAATTTTCTTTTCTCATGATATCTTATTTGGCTTGAGGATTAAGGTGGTGCTGGCTTCATAGAATGAATTTGGTAGTTTTCCTTCTCTTTTTATTTTACAAAATAATTTGAGGAGCATTGGAGTTAGTTCTTCTAACTCCAATTCTTGTAGAATTCAGCTGGGAATCTGTCTTGGCCTGGACTCTTCTATGATGGGAGACCTTTTATTGCTTTTTCTATTTCTTTGCTTCCTAATGGTTTGTTTAGGTTTTCTCTGTCCTCTTGGACCAATTTAGGCAAGTTGCAGGTGTTTAAGAATTTTTCAATTTCCTCTGGGTTTTCTATTTTATTGGAGTATAAGTTTTCAAAATAGTTTCTAATAATGCTTTGGATTTCTACTTTATCTGTGGTGATATCTCCATTTTGTCTCTTGTCTTTGAGATATGGATCTGTTCTTTCTTTTTGTTAGGTTGGCTAAGGTTTTTATAAATCTTATTTATCCTTCCAAAAAACCAGCTTTTTGTTTTGTTGATCTTCTGGATTTTTTTTTCCTATTTCATTAATTTCTACTGGCGTTGGGATTAGTTTGTTCTTGGTTTTCAAGGGCTTTGAGGTACATCATTAGATTATTTATTTCAGGTCTTTCTGTTTTCCTTATGTTGGTGCTTAATGCTATAAATTTTCTTCTTAACACCTCCTTGAAAGTGTCCCATAGATTTTGATATATTGTGTCTCCATTTTCATTCGATTCTAGGAATTTTTTAATTTTTTTATTGGTGCATTGTAGTCTCACATCACAATGAGTATCAGTTTGGTGTTAACATACATGCACACAGCTCTTGGTGTCCCTCCCCTCTGCCTTCCCTCCTTCCACATGTAGTACTGGGAATGATGTTGGTATAATCTCATATGTACACATTATTTATGATAGTAATTCCATAATTCCATATATTCACTTCTTTCTGGCCCTTCCCCTTCCATTGTACCACTTCCCTTGAACCACTGAGGGTTCTCTGTTACCATTCGAGTCCCTTTTGTGTCCCCACTACTCCCTAGGTTGTGCATATTAATGAAAACATATGCCTCTTCTTTGTTTGTGATTGGCTAATCTCACTTAACATAATGTTCTCCAAACCTTCCATTTTCTTGCAAATGCTGTTATTTTGTTCTTCTTTATTGCTGAGTAGAATTACATTGTGTGTATTTCCCATAATTTTGTAATCCATTCATCTGTTGATGGACATCTAGGTTGGTTCCATAATTTGGCCACTGTGAATTGTGCTGCTGTGAAGATGGGTATGCATATATTACTGTTGTTTTCTAGTTTCAATCCCTTTGGTATGATACCCAGTAGTGGTATAGCTGGATCATAAGGTGGATCCATTCCTAGTTTTCTGAGGAATCTCCACACTGATCTCCATAGTGGTTGAACTAGTTTTCAGTCCCACCAACAGTGTAGAAGAGTCCCAATTTCCCCACATCCTCGCCAACATTTGTTGTTGTTTTACTTCTTAGTGATTGTCATTCTAATTGGGGTTAGATGAAATCTTAGAGTAGTTTTGATTTGCATCTCCCTGATTGCTAAAGATGTTGAACACCTTTTCATGTATCTATTGGCCATTTGTATCTCTTCTTTCGTGAAGTGTCTATTCATTTCAGTTGCCCACTTCTTGATCGGGTTATTTTTTTTTTAGTGTAAAGTCTTTTAAATTCTTTGTATATCCTAGATATTAGACCTCTGTCAGAGGAATAGCTTACAAAGATCTTCTCCCATTCCATAGGCTTTCTCTTTAAGCTCTTGATGGTTTCCTTTGATGAGCAGAAGCTTTGTAGTTTAATGCTATCCCACTTATTAATTCTTGTTTTAATTTCCTGTGCTTTGGAGGTCTTGTTGAGGAAGTTTCTACCTGTGCCTATATGATGGAGTGTTGGACCTATGGCTTCTTCTAATAATTT